>CAJVQA010002800.1:0-21029 GCA_910591915.1 Cetraspora pellucida | reverse complement strand
GACTATTTGTACTCATAATATTACTATATTTGGTATAATGTTTATAATATTTGTTTAAAGTAAGAAAAGAAAATTAACACATTTCAGTGAGAAAAAAATAAATGCATTCTAAAGAGAAGTTATAGAATGCATTATCATTTATGCATCATTTATATTATCAAGGAAATTTAATTCTAATTAATTAGTCAGTAATTGAAATATATGTATTATTTGCTCTACTTTCATTAAATATTAGTATTATTGTTTTATATATATCAAATATTTATTACCAAAAGTATTTAAGACAGTCACTTGCACTATATATCAGCTTGTTAAAAATTCAATAAAATTTTAAAAATATAATAATAAACAATAATGTCATTTAGTAAAAAAGAACCAGTATGCAAATCAAAAAAAATACAATGTTATTGCCCAAGATGTAATGAGAAATATGTGATCTTAGAACTAAACAAGATTATATAACCTTAGATGATATTGGAAGTACTAGTATAAGTAAAAGACAATCATCATATAAATATAAGCATAAAGAAGAGCCACTTTCTGAACTCCCAAAACATAATAATTTAGAAAGTAAAAGTTCAAAAAATAAAGATAAAGAAGAAGAAAATAGTAATGTTAAAAATTCAGATAATAATCATTCAGATAGCAATTGTATAGAAACTAATAGATCAAAAAATAAAGATATTAATAACAATAATATAGAAAGCAATGAATCAGAAAATGAAGAAAATAGTACTACTAATGAAAAAGATAATACAACAAGTGATGAAAATAATATAGAATTAAGTATAAATTCTATAAATACATTTCTTGAAGATGATTTTAATAAACAATTATCAATCATTGAAAAAGTAGCTAAAGATAAATTTAAACAACTTTTATCTGTTAATAATGATGAAGAATTAAATATTAAACAATCTTTAAAAGAATTATCATTATACAATATATATTAGCCATCTGATGATAATGATATTATGATAATTTGAAATAAAGAGCCTAATAATTTTTTTTTACCAAGTGATTCTTCAAATGACTCAAATAATAATGTCTTCAAAAGATTTACAAAGAAGGCATAGACCAATTAATTTTATTTTACCAGAAATTGATCCTGAAATTTTTGATCCACCATTCACTTTTGCTGATAATAATAAGAATAAATCAATAATCTTATGAATAATAAAATATCAGCAACATTTTAATATATCTAATATTGGAACAAAAGCATTAATAAAGTTTTTTTGCTATATACTTATATATTTTAAAATAAATAAGGCTGATAGTTTCCTGACATTCATGTTTAAAGCAAAATCATCTTTGGATATTTTAACTAAATATAAAAAATATGTTGCTTGCCCTAAGTGTCATAAACTTTATGGATTATTAGATGTTAAAAATTATAAAAAAGATAATAAACCTGTATGCAAAAGATGTATATATGTAGAATATTCTGAACATAGATTATTTTCTCAAAGATCAGTCTGTAATGAACTATTAGCAGAGATTATAAAAACTAAAGAAGGATCTTTATTATGATCATTAAATCTTTATCTAATTGGTAGTATAAAACAACAACTTTATATAATGTATTAGTAACTAGGCTTTGATAATATGTTATAGCATTTTAGTAATAGAAATATTCCAAATGGAATTTTCTCAAACATATATAAGAGTGATATTTGAAAAAACTTTTTGATTAATCCTGATGATCCTTAACTATTTTTTACAAATGACAAATTTGATACATATATTAGCCTAGCTCTTAATATCAATTGGTTCCAACTATTCGATTATACAGTTCATAGTACTGAGGTAATCTATAGAGTTTTGTATAATTTGCCACATGAAGAACAATTTAAATCAAATAATATTTTAATATTAGGTATTATATCAGAACTTAATTAACCTAGTAAACATCAAATTAATCACTATTTTGCACTAATTGTTGATAAGTTATTAGAGTTTTTCTTTAGTTTAAAATTACCAGTAACATTTGAATAATTTGAATATAATAAAAGAAGGAAGATATATATAGCATTAATATTATCTGCTAATTTTGTTCCTGCCCAAAAAAGATTTGTAGTCATGCAAGTTATATAGTTAAATGCTATTATTGCTCAAAACATTCAAAATATGATCCTAATACTAAAAAAAAACCATTATTGTAGTTTTGAAGATATGGAGAAATAGTTTAATCTTGTAGATATCTTGCAGTATTTAATACAGCAAAATGATGGTTATATTGCACAAATAAAAATGAACATGAACAATATGTCAAAGATATAGGTGTAAAATGATCAAAACTATATTGACTAAAATATTTTGATTTAGTTAAATTTATGACAGTTAATCCAATACATTGCTTATTCTTAGGCATTAGCAAGTGAATAATAGAACAATGTTTATTAAATCATAATAAACTTGACAATGCTAAACTTTTAACAATTGAAAATCATATATCAAATATTAAAGTTTTTGCTAATATAGTTCATATTTCTTCAAAAGTCACATATGAATTAAAAGGGTTTAATCAATTTACAGCAGATTAATAAAGAATGTTCTATCAAGTTTATGCTATTTTTTGCATATAGAATATGTTAGATCTTGGAAATAAAGAAATCATTTTTAATTTTGTCTGTATATGCAATTCATTAATAAGACAAATAGTTAAGCAAAGTGACATAAATGAAGCATATAATTGGCTAATAAACATGGCACAATTAATTGAAAAATATTATGACCTAACACATATATTATCAAATATTTATTTATCACTTTATATTAGGCAATGTTGTCTAGACTATGGTCTGCTTTATACTTATTGGTACTATTCTTTCAAAAGAATAAATGGTCTATTAGAATCCTATCTAACAAGTAATTAGTTAATTAAATTTGAACTTATATGCATTTTAATAAAAAATATGCAAGTTAATTTAGAATAAATTCAGCAGATAGCAATAACACAAAATCATTATTGGACCAACTTCTTTTACTTTTGGATAAAAAAGTATGTAAAAGTTTAAAAATGACTGAAAACTTTGAGAGTAAAGATTTGGTAGCATATCTGAAAATGGCTAATAAAATTGATACAACAAATGTGATCACAGAAGCAGAAAGATATCTTGATAAAATGCTAAAATCTATTTATTTAAATGTATATCTTTTTCAAAATATTTAGCAATATTTTGTTAAATATTATTCTACATTATATAATATAACATTACCATCAGTTGATAATGTTGTAACCCAATATGAAAGATTAAGGTTGAAGGCAGATATATATAGTTCAAAGATAGCCTCATGATATTTTAACTGCTTATATATCAAAGCAAACTTCTTAGCCTTTATAGATAATTCTGTTAATATATATCCAGAACAAATACAATTCTTTTTTTAATATAAAATTTTTAGTAATACCTTCCATTTAGCTTATATTCAATAGTATTAGCTATACAAAACACAAAGACATTACTTATTATTAAAAGATGATGAGCATTATAATATAGAAATTTGGCAAAATAAATTTTATAATAAAGCTAGAGACTGTATAATTCCTGTTCAAAGGATATTAGAATAATTTATTTCTTCATTATACAAATTTAAATATGGTACTTTATTGCAAAATATATTAGTATAATTCTAACTAATAAACAATTTAATATATAATTAAACTAATAGTTTATTAATTAAATATTTTTTAGTATATGTATTAAATATATTTAATAAATATTTTTTGTATTTGGATATATAACTATTATTATATCAAAATGTACATATTACATAATTATTGTTTTTAATATTATATTATTATAAGGGTGTGATGACTTAGTGAAGTAGATAAGTTGTCAACCTTTTAAGTAGTAGGTTGGAAGTTCAAAACCTACTGACAGCAAAAATTTGGAAAACTATCTATGTTACATCAGTGTATACAGGCATCTGTGCAATGCTAGAGTTACACAGAGAAATACAAACTGGCATTAGATAGTGCAAACACAAGATAAGTTCTTGAAATTAGTAATATGACAATGGCTATTTATCGATCAGTTGGGATCAGTACCTGTAACATGGTCACACCAGATAACTGGCAGGTCATAGGGCATCTGTGGCTATGTAAATCCATGAACTGAGATAACTGAAGCCCACTTGGAAAAACCCAAGTAGAGAGGTAATACAGATCTTCAACAGTACTACTATAAAGGCTAGACCTAGGAAACAGATACCAATGTAGAAGAAATCGGGCAGGCAAGAACCTCAGATGAGAGGTACCACTAACCAGGCTACCAGAAGCCTTGAACTGGAGGAAAAGGATCTTGGAGGGCAGACCCTGGGGTACTAGAAACAGGTCACAGTTCTACTGGGCTATCTGAATTGGAAGTCTGGTTTCAAAGCAGGGTATACTATAAGTACTATGAATATACTGTAAAGTTAGTACTGAGGTTTGGGTGAACTTTAAAAGGGTGAGCCCTGTTAGCAAAGATTAAATGTAGATAGTTAGTTAGCAAGAGGGCCCTCTGGAGCTCTATAGTCTGGTGATGTACTCTGAAATATGTAACGGCCTAACAGATATACAGACAGAAAGGTCACAGTTAGGTTAGATGGCATCTAATTAGGTATATGGGAGCTTGTATTGCTATCTGCTAGTATAGTATAGGAGTATCCTTGTACAAGTTATGTAATCATAATTGAATTCACAATAAAGGCAGTAGCCACCATAACTAATGACCTTAGTGAAAGCAAAAAAAAAAAATTATATTATTATATATTTATTTTTATTATTAAAATATCAGTATAAGAGAATGGTGATCCTAGTGTAGTGGTTGAGTTGACATTCTTCAAGTGGCAGGTCTAAGGTTCAAATTCCACCTATGATGAAATTTGGAAATTATATCTGCATTATAGTAACTGTCACCTGTTGATCAGTTGACCTCATATAACTGTTACTCAAATACACCAAGTTGGGTTCTACTGACATTAAGAGCTCAGGCATCTATGCAAAGTATAATGTTATATATATATAAAGAAATGTATAACTGATATTGTATAAAACTTTAGTACAAACTCATGATAAGACTATCAGGCATAGAAGACTAAGGAACTGAGGTGATGGAAACCTACTTGAAAATTCTTGAGTAAAAAGGTAGCATAAACTTTTGATAGTACTATTGGACCAGTTGAAGCTCATAAAACTTCTTCATAGAAACTGAAGGTTAAAACTAGACATCAAATATGTGAAGAGAAGCACATAATCAACCAGGCTGCCAGATTTGCTAGAAGAAAAGAATACAGAGTATACCATACTGGATTATCTGAATTGGTAATCTGAAATAAGACTAACAGTTCTGAGTTGCAGCTAGTAGGAGATGATAAAGAAGATGCTAGAAAGATAGGTACTAGGGTTCTAGTAAACTTTACAAGAATAGAAATAGTATAATATAGTGGTTAAATAGGTAACTCCTGTAACTGCAAGTGTTAGATAACTATAGCATATTGCATAAAACTAGATTTATATGTGTAGGACATAAAGGCTCTAGTAAGTCTTCTGTTGAAGATAAACTAGTTCTAAGAATAATAACAAACATTAGAAACTTGGATGAATATAGCCTTGAGATGTTTTTGTGATACAAGAAGGACTGCATATGCAGAGAGTTTAAATAGGCAAAACCCCTAATTAGCTTGCAGATATGGCAACTAGTATAGAACTTATATAGCAATGTGTAAGTGGACTACTTAAATTAGACATCAAAAGTGCACATGTGACTAGTTGTAACCTTCAATGTAAGGTGAGACCCTGGTGGCATGCCATGTCCTAATATACTTGAATAAAAACATTGCATTCCCAAGATAGGGACTTTAATTATATATAAAAAAAAAATATCAGTATAAACAATATAGATCAAGTAAATTTATATAATTATTCAAATATCTTCTTATATTCTATTATATTAGAAAATTTCAGTTTTATATTTAAAATTAAATTTAAACTCAAAATAATTAGCAAAATATCATCTGTAAAATTATTATATCTTTGATATATTGATTAATGAAAGTAGTAAAAACTAAATTAATCAACAAAAAGTCTTCTTAGTATTTAAATTTAAGTAATAAAATTTTAGTTATTATATTATATTTTTTAATATTTTATAATATTACTAATTATTAGTTTATATCATTATTAATATTTAATATATTGTTCTAGTTTTATAAATATATTTAGAACTTTTATAATTATATAAATATCTTCTTATAATTTATATAATCATCTGGCAATTGGTTAATGAAAATAGTAAACTAAATTACTCATTAGTATATCATAAAAGTATTTTAGCTTAGAATAAAATTTTATATATCAGTATGTTATTATGAGAAATTATTTATATTGTTATTTATCAGTTATATATCATTATTAATATACTAAATATTATTCTAGTTTATATATATTTATAAAAGTTTGTTTTTTATTATTATATCTTCTTAATATTTATTAAATTATGTGACTATCAGTTAATGAATTTTGTTAAATTTATTAATTATAAGCTATCTTCTTGATATTAATCTTATATAATAATATTTTATATATTTGTGTTATATCATTTATAATTTTTTATATTATATTATATCAGTTATTATCTTTTTAAATATGTATTATATTTGTTTAGTTAGATTTATACTTTATTAACTATATTATTTATTTTAATATCTTTTTATAATTTATATAATTATTAAGCTATCTGTTAGTATTACTCAACATTTATTGATGATTATATTAATCATCTTATATTATCTTATATCATCTTTATTTTAGTTTAAATTTTAAATTTTAGTATAACATAATTGTATCATCTTATAATTTTAAACTAATAGTTGTTGATTTTATTAATTTTTATAATTTTTTCTATACAATATTTAAATATTTGTTTTCTGATATTTCATCTATCTTTTTTATATCAACCTTTTATATTAAAAAATTTTGACCAGTGATTTTTTTTTTCTTATTTATTAATATTTTCAAATTATATTTACCAAACATGATTGCAAACTGTGTCTTAAACTATTTTTGCTATTATGTTTGCATACTGCTATCTTAACTTTGTACTTAAAAGCTATATTAGTCTTGTGTTTTTTTTTAAGATTAGGTTTTTGATTAGTATTTCTCTTTGTTTTATCTTTTCTAACTCTTTATTTCTAAAAAGTGTTATATATAGTATATAAAAAAAGACTTAGGTTTATTTTTATTTTAAATCTTTTTATATTGTTGTTATAGTTATCTTTTGAATTTTTTTTTCAAAACTTATTTGTTTCTTATATGATAACAGATATATTTGTATTTCTTTAACCAGACTTGGCATTCTGCTATTATATATATATTTGGTTTTTTTTATTTAGTTTCTTTAAAATTAGAAGTCTATTTATTATACATTTTATAAAAGCATTTCTTTTTGTACTGCTTTTTCTTGTTATATAATATACATTTTTAGTTGTCTTTAGTCTTTTTTTAACATATATCTAATTATAAATTATTACTTCTGCTTAGGTTCTAAATTTTTAATTGCTTTTATTTTTTTTTTACTTTACTTTTAATCTAACATTTATTACAAATTTGCATAAAAGTCTTGCTAATATATTGATTTATTTGTTTTTTTATTCTTAGCAATATTTATCCCTTTATAGCTAACTTTTTTTTTATATATTGCTTTTTTGTCTAATGTTTCTTTTTTTGTAAGACTATTAGCTTTATTATTTTATTTATTTTTACTATAACTTTTTATTTTAAATTACTTTATTTGTATATTTTTTGTTTTAATTAAATTAAAAATTTCTATTACTTATATCATGTTTTTTTAAAAAAATTCTATTTTAGTTTATATATTTTAAGCCTCTACTAATGTTACTTCTTGTAGCATTACTGTCTGTAAATATTTCTAATTATTTTTATTTTGTATTATTAAAATTGCTACTTATATTACTATTAATTTAACTATAGTTAATGTTGGTCATTTTTTTACTTTTATTGTTATTACTTTTTCTAACCAATCTTGTATTTTACTTGTTTGCACTTATACTATATTTATGTTTTTACCTGTTGTTTTTTTTTATTTTTTATATTTATTGTACAATCTGTATATATTATATACTTGTTTTTACTTTTTAATTTTTTTTAAAAACTTCTACTATTTCTTGAATAATGATCTTAGTTTTTTTGGATAACTCTATTTTTAAGTTTTTTAGTATTGTGAGCTTTATTAGTTTTTGTTTTCTTCTTCTGCTTTTGTATTTTTTATTAATTAGTTTGTTATTATTTTAATTATATTACTACTTTTTCTTATTAATATATTTAAGATTGTATTTATTTTGTTATTAATTCTTTTTTTTTTAAATATTAATGGTGAGGTCTTGTTATTAATTCTTATCCAATACTGGCAACTTTATTTAATTATCTTTTCTTTATTTGTATACTAATTATATTTGATAATTTTAGTTATTTAGTTTATTTTTTTTGCTTTGCATTTATCAATATTCTATTAATACTTTTTTTAATTATTTTTTTAGTTGTCTAGCATCATGTATATTGTATAATATCTATTTTTTCTTTTTTTGATCTTTAATAAATATTTTTACTTAGTTATTATTGCTTATATAATGTGCCTATTTGTTTTTTAACCTTTTTGCTTTCTAGCTTTTTAAGTACTTTTACTTCTATCTTTTTAAATTATTTTGTTTTTTTATTTTTATTTAATTGCTTTTAATGGCTTTTTAAACTACTGTTATATTATTAGTTTTTACTTTTTGTATTAAGTAACTAGTTTAAATATATCAACTCTATTTTACTTATTTTAATTTTACTTTTTTTACAATTGTCTTTAAAAGTTTATATATTCTAGTTTATATCTAATTATTGTTAATAATTTAATTTTTGTATTTATATTTATTTTTAGTTTTCTTGGTTTTATTATTATTAGATGAGTTAAGTTGTTTTTTTAGCATACTTATTTATTTTATTTTATTTTATTTTAGAATAACCTCTTTGGTCTTTTGACTTTTATTAATACCTTTTTTAGTAATATGATTCTATAAATTAAATTTTGCTAATTACTTAACTTCTCTCATAGATTACTAAACCCAACTTTTTTCTAATAAACAATTTAAGTTTTCTCAATTTTACTAAACTAACAGTTTTGAAACTTCTAATTAAACTTTTTCCTTATAACTTTCTGTCTTAAAAACAATATAAATTTATTTATATTTAATTTTTGATACAACAAACTTTTACATTTTAATAAAATTATCTTTATTTATATTCTTTTTAACTTTTTTTTCAATTTATATTTAATTAAACTCTTTTACTTTCAAATAATCTAAGTATACTAAACTTTTTGCTTTTAACTATATTATTTTACCAAATTCTAACTATTATATTATAACAAGCTAATGTCTTTTAAAAAGCACATCTAAAAACTCTTTCTGCAAATCTATTATACAAAAAATAATAAAAAAATTATTTGTCTAAAAATACTTATAACTTTTTATTTTTCTAAGACAACCTGTTTTGGTGTTTTAAATAAACTTGTTCTGCTCAGATTTTATATATATTTTGAAAATATTATATATCTAGCTTTTAAACTCACTAAAAAAACTGTACTGACAGCCTTTGGCCTCCAGTTTTAACAATTTAATTTGTTTGCAGTTTCTATTACAATAACCTGTTTTATACTCTTAATTAAAGTTGTAGCACTCACTTATTTGATTAAAACAAACTCTAAAAAAATATTTTAACCTAATATTGACTAAACCATAACTAAATTCATTTTTATCCTTTTGCAAAATTTCTTTCCTACTTTTTGTTTCCACTCTATCACCTTTTTCTCTTACATGATTTTCATATAACCATACTATCATTTCTCAATCTATATTTTATTAATTTTCACCAAAATCCTGTACTCTAACTATTTATAGAAATTCATTAAATACAATCAGTTACTTTTTTATTTGGTTTTTATTAATTGTACACAATAATTCATATCGCAAACCTTATTTGTACCAGTACTCAAGTCATATTTGTGACTCAATCACTCTAGATATACACCAATATTACTTCTATAATACCTTAATTATACAACCTTTGTTTCTATCTGCTATCTTTATAAAATCAATTATTCAATTATTAGAAATTTTTCTAAGTTTCTAATATAATATTCATTTAACTTATAACAAACCTAAAAATGCCTACTTTAACCAACCAAGACCCTAATATAGTAGACCTTGATTTCTTCTATCAAAACTTCTCTAACAGTTTTGAAATTACCCTTTATGAAAAAAAAATAGTAACAATGCTTACCCAATTTCTACTAAAGTCAAACCAACTTCTTGTTTAACTAAAAATCTTAGATCTAACAAAATTACTTACTTTTTTAAAGCTCTTACTTCTACCTTTGTAATTACTTGTTTTTGTAACAAATACTATATCAAATTCATCTTAACTATTAACACTAATTATATTCAAGCTACTGAATTTACTACAGTTCATATTAACAGTAATGCAAAAAAGAATCTTAACAAACTAGCCCAACAACTCTTAACTAATCTTTCCTCTTTAACTAACAATGTTTCTCCATCTCCTACTCCTGATATACACTATCATACCTGCTCTAAATGTTCTCTTCCAATTGGCTATAGTAAGAGAAATAATTGTTATTACTCTAATAAAAAATATGTCACTAAAAACAACGAAGTCTATCACCTTACCTATATGACTGCCTCATCTCAACATAAAGCTAACTTATCTCAAACAAAGAAAAACCCTACTCAAACCTTTCAAAATATCCTATATGAATCCTCTCATACTACCAATACTTTTACTAACTCTTCTTATCAAACTTTTACTTCTTCTGATTTTATCAACATTTTTTTGCTACACTATTAATACTAATTCTATCTCTAATCAACTTTTAATTACTAATATTATTAATAATGCTAACTTAAATCTCAATAATTCTAACAATACTAATCTACTTAACAGTACTTCTAACAAATCTTCTCTTAAACCTACTCTAGTATTGCTAAACCAAAATCTAATTCTACATATAACTAGCTTGCAAATTTTTCAATTACTGAAGAAATGCAACTCAACAAAAAACTATAAACTACATTTTCTCTCTAACTTTTTATTTTTTTAAAAATTTTCTTTATGATTTTTATCCTGGTAAAGAAATTAAGCCTGCCACCTCTACTCAACCTGCATTTAAGGCCTTATTTTATTATATTATCTGCATCATAGCTAGGCAATAGCCAGAATTTTTAACTGATCTTATCTATAGTAGCAACTCTAATATTGACAAAAGTGCTATTATTCTTTTTGATCTTCTTGAATTTAGTCTCAAAAATCTACTTCTTAAATTTACAACTGTTCTTTTTACAAAACTTAACTATCTTGAAATCTTTGTCTTACCAGTTACCATCACTCCATATACTGCTCATAACTACCTTCAACTTTGCCTCAATCTTGCATAATTTCACTTCTTCTTATCCAATAACTACTAATTAATCAATTATCAAAAATTTGCTGAAAATTTAAAGCTTAGACCTAAAAGATTTAAAATTAAATCTTTCATTCAAACCACTGATCTTGATCAATAATACCTTATTATTCAATCAGATGCTCAATTTAATATCAAGTTTTTTTTCAATATTCTTAAACATTAATTCTTAAAAAATTTTGTATTTCTTCTCTAAAAAACTCCCTTGATCATTTTAATTCTTGATTTGAAACCTACTACTCCTCTTATAGTCTATAATTTTCTTCTACTATTGACAAAGAAAAAATTAAAACTTCACTCTGAATCCAATTCTGTTAGCACTTTATTCTTCAACTCTTTAAGCACCTTCTTGAATCTTATATATTCCAAAAAACCTACTTCACTTTATAAATGATATAAGGCAGTATTTTATGTTGCAAATTTTCATTGCTTTACTTGTAACAACAAATCATATTAATATCTTAATAATAAAAAATTTCATGATAATACCAAACTCTTTAATAACATATTAAGCAAATTTCACTTAACATTTCCTCTTTAAGATGATAAAACATAAATTCATTCAATCTTTAACATTACACCATTCCACAAAAACAAAAAACATGCTGCCTTACTCGATTAACCTATTTCTAACAAAACTCTTGACAAACTAGCAGACCAAGCTAAAGATTTTGTTTATAAACAAAACAAAGTCAAAACAAATCCTAAATGTCACAACTATTATTTTTACTGCTATCTCTTTTTATATTACCAAATTGCTACAGAAAATTACAATATACAGTCTCTCTCCAAGAAGGAGCAATCAATTTACTAACCAAAAACATCATTAACACTAAATTTCTTAACCAAATTATTGCCTACTTTAATGTTGTCAAAAACCAAAAATCAACCTATTTACAAATTGTTAAATACTTCAATGATACTGCTTATCTAGCAACTAAAAAATTTTTAGTAAAAAAATTCAACCTTGACTTTCAATCTGTTTTTATTCTTGACTTACTCTTCTTACAATCTTCTTTTTAAGTTTTTTGTCTTCTACAATACACATTAAAGCAGCCACCACCTTATTAAAAGATACAACCATTGTAGTTAATAAGGAGAATGATATTAATAGGCAAGTGGACAAGCTTATTTATGTAGAAGGCCAAGTTAATGATAGTCAGACCCAATGTACAGAGCAAATTATAGTATCTTGCACAGCTGTGAAAGCCAAACATACAGTGATTAACTCTGTAAAAGACAATTTTGAAAGATTATTTACAACATCTTTAATCTTCTATGATCTTCATACATGCTTTAACAAATTTCTTTTTTATTACAATTTACTACTTCTTCCTTATGGTTAAACTATTCAAACCTTAATTCAACATATTAACAAATATAATAACACCAAAACTGTATCTAGTATTATACATTTTCTGTTAATTCATCTTACAATAAAACCCACATATACCTCCCTAATGACACTCTTTTGTCAGATCATATAATTATTGCTCCACACCTTCTTCCACTATTCTATAACTTCTCTCTTAAATTCAACTCCTTTAGTTCTAATCCTATTTTATCTGACCCCTTCTCTAATGACTATTACTTAACTTCTACTGATTATAACTTTGCTTTATATTCTTCTAACTCAAGTTCTTACCATCTTAACCTAACTATTGTTATATGCAATGTTAGAAACTTTAATAATTCAACAAAAAAAAAGCCTAACAAGATTACTGTCTTAATAATAACATATCTATTGCTAGCATTACTGAAACAAAAATTTCTAACAAAACTAATCTTTTTTTTTGTAACAACTTTTTCATCTATTACTAGTCTAACTCACCTACTTCTGTAGAAGAGACAGTCATTATAATTTGTAATTATCTCAAACCTCACATTTATAATGTTTATACTCACCCAGAAGGAGCTATTGCACTTGATATTTTCTTTCGAAACAATGTCAAACTTCATATTATCTCAGTATACCTTTTATTTACTGATATAACTATTTGCAACCAAACCCAAAACACAAAATTGACTGGATTCAGCAAGCTTCTTAATTTCATCTTCATCCTATTATCCTTGATAATTTTAATACACAGAATCATACTTAGAGTTCTTCTTCTAAATATAAACTTATTAACTTTCTTAATTATTTCAATATATATGATATTGGAGCCTATTTTAATAACAAACACTTTACTTGGTCTAACAATACTAGCAGTATCATATTGACTACATCTGGACTGACTAATTTAATATACAATTTCTTCTTTCCTATAGTCTTAACAACAGTCAAACCTCTATCTCAAGTGATCACTTAATTCTTACCTTCACCTGGACATTTCTACATGCCTATAGTAAACCTTTACAAAAACATACTAGAATTAGTTATCATATATTCAATTATAAAATAATGACTACAGAAAACTGGAACTCTTTTGCTAATACTTTAACTCAACAACTTTTACTATACAAAACTCCTATTGATAGTACTATTGATAAAAGTATTAAAACTACTTGATACAAAATTCATTGCTCTATAATCTATATTGCCACTTATACAATCCTTAACAAAATCTCTCACAAATGAAGTTACAATTACCAATACTCACTCCACAGTACCCTATTATATCTTTCTCTTAAAAAACTCAAATATATCATTAAATTTGTTAAAAACTCATCCAATCTTTTAATATTTCAAGTATTAATCAAAACATTTCTCAAATTAATAAACAGTTACAATGTGACCTTCAATTACTCATATTCACTAATCCCTCCTATATTCAACTATGGCTTCAACATGCCCACTCTATTTGAAAACAACTCTACTATGCCCATTATCTTGAAAACTCTCTTTTACTTCAACAAAAAATTAATAAAGCTATTAACAAAAGATGTGTTACTCTTACAATACATACTACTTAGACTATTAATAGCATTCTCAATTGCTATCATCAATCTGTTTATCTTTCAAATATAAAATTACCAAACCAATTTATTACAGATCCATCACTTATTAAACAACATGTTCAATCCTATTTTTATGATTAGACTGCACTTAGACTTATTAATGAAATCCTCTTTAATAATTTTTGGAAACAACAATATCTTCTACTTTTTTATATCAATTCAAATTGGTATTATTCACTTAACACTTCTATTACTAATGAAGAACTTCTTCAAACTCTCTCACAACTATCTAATAACAAAGCCTGTAGTTTTACAGGCTTTAGTTATGAAATACTTAAACACATTAGCTCCCAATGCACTTTTGCTATTACTGTTCTCTTTAATCATTGTCTTCTTGACAACAGAATTTCTAAACAATAGAAACATAGTAGAATTTATTCTATTTCTAAACACAACACCTTTGATGATAACCTTAATCACACATGACCTATTAGTCTGATTGAATACATTCACAAACTTTATACAAAAATTCTTACAAACTGACTCAGTTCTGTATTTTCTTCAAACCTTATTCTCTTACCTTTTAACTATATTGAACTTCCCAATAATTTTACTTCAATTTCTATTCATATTCTTAACAATCTTATTGAAGATGCTATCTGTAATCACAAATACATTTGGTTACTCTCACAAGATATAAGCAAAGCATATAACTCTGTAAACTTTGCTCTTTTTAAACATTCACTCTCTCATCTTTTACTTTCTTCATTTATTATTAACATTCTTACTGATCTTTTTACTGATTATCACAACCAAGTTATTACCAATTTTGGCCTTACTTCTTCTTAACCAGTTCACAATAGTATTAACCAAGATGAAACAATTATACTTTTATTATAGTAAATTTATTATGATCCACTTATTTCATACATATACTCAAAAGTTCCTGGGTATATTCTACAATTTACTTAGATTACTAATCTAAAACTTCAAACAACTAATTTATTACAAAAACAATGCTCTGTTCTAGCATATATAGATAATACTCTTTTGGTTGCTTCCTTACAAACTGAGTTATCTCATATACTATCTATAGCTAAATTATTTTATACTATGGCAAACATCCAAGTAAATTCCTTAAAATCTATTCTGGTTACTAATAATCCTCTATTCTACTATACTCTTATCTCTTATAATAATTATTTACTTCTATTTCATTCTTTTAAACAACTCTTCAAATTTTTAGATTGCTAGTTTACTTTAAAAATAGACAATCTAAACAAACAAAATTAATTATCTTTGAATCCTTCCAACTTATCCAAATTGCAAAAACAAAATGTATAACTGATTTATATGCCCACTATATTATTAATACAGTTATCATCTCTACTATTAAATACCACTTACATAATATTGTTATTAATCAACTTACTTGCAACAAAATTTTTACTCAACACATTGGTCTTGTTAAGCTTAAAGCTAAACTTTAGCATACAATACCATTCAGTATTCTATTACATCCTCACAACTACAACATTAAACATATCTGGGATATTCAACTACAATACCATATTCTCAATCTTTTCAAACAGCTTAATAATTCTAATCTACTAGGCATATCTACTTGTATATATATTCAACAACTTCAAAACAACCTCTGGTTTTTTACTAATATTTTTTTTATTCTAAACCAACCATTGATGGATCCAATTGATTAATCACAAACTTCAAAATAATATAACTCATCAAACATATAGCTGAAATTTTTCAACTAGCCCAATCTACAACATCCTATACATCATAAATAATAAAACTATATCTCTTGAATCTCTTCTTTCTTCTTATCCAAAATACCTATTTCAAAAAACAACTCAAACATCATAAACTTCTTTTTCTGAATCAACTCACTACTCATAACAACTTATGTCTTTTGCATTGGCAACACATTTTATTCAGACTTAACAAAATTCCAAAAGGTGTTATACCACAATAGTTTACTATTTTGAGGACATTACTACAAGTCACTTCTACTAATGCACTCTATATAATTATTATAATTTACCTTCTATAAACTACTTTTGTTACTCTACTGGCTACTTTATTTTCAACACTAAACATTGGGTATTTACTGTTCTTAATAATCTAATATTATTGACAAGGCCAGAAGGCATAATATACCCAATAACCTTACTCTTATCAACTACTGGTACTGCTCATTCCAGTCTCAGTTCTCTAATCTTTATCCTATTCCTCTTTTTACTACCATATTATGTACCAGATGCCACCTTAATTCAAATACAATTGCTAACAAATGTACCATTTCATTCCTACTAACTTGGCTACTAAACTGCTTTGTTGCATCAATTCTAACAAAACTCTTAACCTTTATACAAACTTTCTCGATATTGTATATTCTGTTGCTTTTCGACATCCTTTACATATTCCACTTTCTCTTTCACTTACAATTAATCTACAACAACTATCTCCTATTTTTGAAACATGCCAACTTGTTAATAATCTTTTGACTATTGCTAACTCAAATCACAATCTATCATCTATTTTATTTTACATCAATAGTTCTGTTATTAATCTTGGTGTCTTGCAATGCTCTATGGGCATAGGTTGGATTCAAGTTAATAACTCTACAACTATTAATTCATTTTAGGCACAAGTTAAACTGTGGTTATGTTTCTTCAAAGCTAAATTCTTGCTATTCTCTTAGCAATTATTACTGCTCCTAAACATTACTCTGTTCACATATTTACTGACTCACAATCAGTAATCTCTAAATATCATAACATCTGCCAATCAGCATCTACTCTTTCCTATATTCATACTCTATATTTTTCCATTTGGCAAACACTTATTAACTTTATCAAGTCTTATGAAATTTAACTTATTTTTCATAAAGTTACTATACACCAAGATGATCTATTTAACAACCTTGCTGATCAACTTGCTTGTAATTATCAAATATTATCTTACCTAATATTTTTAATCAATAATCTTTATAACCTCAACTATGCTCCTTTTATTGATGAATTTTCTATTGAAATTCCTATCTGACATTCTATTCAAACTATATGCCAAGCCTATATTATAACACTTTAGACATCTCAACATTGTTTTCAACAATGGTTTATCATTGCATCTGACATTAACTGAGAAGCTACATGGCTTTACATTAACAACAATCAAAAAATTTCTAACTTTGCTTACAGCTTTTATTCATCTATTCTGAAAAAACTTTTTGAGTTAAAATCCTTACAGATGAACTTCCTATTTCTTATATTCTTCATAAATGTAATTCTTCATTTTCTTCCTCCTGTTATCAATGCAACCAAACTAGCTCTTTACTCCATTGGATCATCTGCCCATCAACTCAAACAATTTACTACTTAATCTCTAATTCTCTTAACAATATCTTAAATACAACTAATCTTGATATGCCTGCCAATCTTGTTTCTGATTTACATACTAAAATCCTTATACTTAACAGTTTCAAACTGCATAACTCTTCACATATACCTTCCCTTATTTCTACTCTATCTGGTTTAGTTCCTATTGATCTTATTTCTACTATCCACAATGCTTTTATCTCTTATCATATTGCTACAACTCTTTTTATCAAATTTCTTCTTTATTTAAACCAACAAATATACAAACAAATATGGATCTCATACTGTATTTCATTTTCTGCACAGTTCCAGACTATAATCTCTACTAATTTAACTTATAGCTATTCTTCTAGTCTACTTTTATTTTCTATTTCAATACTACAAATTATTACTAAAATTGATTTTTTGACTATCTAATGGATTAAATACCATACTTCTTTTTTTTATATTATTACTTAAACCCAAATCTAGATGAGACTTGGCCACTCTTTTAGTTTAGGTCACAGATTATATATTGAGTCTTTATTTTTCATATATAATTTAAAAGCAGGTTTTTCTTTATAAAAAGTTTAATTAAATTTCAATAAAGTTAAAGGCATGGCCTTATCATTAATATTTAAAAAAAAAAAAACACACACTTTCTTAATTTTTATTAAATTTTACTAAACAAACTTATTTTCTCTTATTAAACAAAAATATTTAACTTATTGAAATAATCATTTCAATATAAATTTTATCTTTAACAGACCAAAACTTATTAAATTATTGATATTTTCTTCAAACTTTTATTTAAACTTTCTTCTGAAATTTTATTAATCAATTTCAGAAAATTTGAGGGTTTGTTCAAAAAATTTCACTTTTTATCAATTTTAAAAATATCATATATCCAATATTTTTTTAAATTTTCTTAAAGAAAACTGAAAATTTTACTGATTCTTTGAAAAATTTATTCTAAATTTCAAAAAACTCAATTTTCTTACTTAATTTATATTCTTTTTATCTGTTTTTTTATGTTATCTATATTATAAAACACTCTATTCATACTATAAACTATTTAAAAAATCTTTTTCATATCTCTGTTCTAAATTATTTACAACTTTAAACATCTTTTTATCATTTTTATTGCTTATAATCCTAAAATGAACCTACAAATTACAATCTAACAAGATCATTTTTAAACTGGTTCAAAAGCTACTTCATTTTAGAAAACTCTTCTTTATTTATACTTATAATATCTGAAATTTAAACATTAAATTTTTTAAAAACAATACTCAAAGATTTTTATTTTAGTTCTATTATTAATTTTACAACAATCAACAAACCTGTTATAAAAAATAATTTCAACTTATTAATTCAAACTATAATAATCAAAAAATCTAAATTTATTATAGATACAATTCTAAACAAAAACCCACATATTACTGAAGCAACCAAAATACTCTTTAAAATTCTTTTCAGTATAACAAAAAACTGATTTATCAAATTTACTTATACTATTTTTCATAAAACAATTATAAACAACTCTTTAACTTATACTATTTTATTTCTCTTTATTCAATTAAAAAATGATTTTAAATTGCTATAAACCTTGCTAAACTTTATCTATTCCTATATAACAAATACCAAATCATTAATTATCATAAATTCTTTTACAACTTACAACTTAAACCTATTTATTTAAAACCCTTTATATATATAAAACATATTTCAAACACTTCAAAAAGTAATACTTTTATTTTATTTATTTATTTTTTTTTTTGGTATTAAGGTGACCTCTTTGGTCTTTTGACTTTTATTAATTACTTATCAGTATTGTGGCTCAATGAACCACTACAGGAGAGCATACAATTAGCTACACATGTAACTTTTCTATATTACCTATTTAAGGAGTCTGTCTGAAGGTTCCTCACCAATTGCTATACCTAACACCCCTGCTTGGGTGTTTCACTTTAAACCCTCTGAACCTGTAACCTGTATTAACATCACTGGTCATCTTAAATGTACTAGATCATCATTCTCAATCTTAAAACTAATTTATCTTTGAGGTAAACCCTCTAGAGCCTTCTGTATCTATTTTTACAGCTGATCTAGGTATCACTATGGCAGAACCAACACTTGCAGTCAGGTCTAACCATTAAACCACTATGCCCTTGTAAAGTTCACTTAGACCCCAACATCTACTTTACAGCATAACTCTGGTACTTTAGTATACCCTTGCCTTTTTCCCTGACCTTTTACCAAACTCCCAATCCAGATAGCCTATGTAGGACTATGACCAGTCTATCAGTATATCAGGTCAGCCCAATATCCTTTTCCTTCAGTTTATTCCAGCAGCCTAGTTGGTAGTATCTCTGAGACTCCCAACTCAGAGGTTCTTGCCTGTCTGGCTACTAGGACCAGGTACTAGACCTGGGTATCTATTTTATCAGACTAGCCTTTACAGTAGGGCTGTCAAAGATCTAGCTACCTCTCTACTTGGGTCTTCACAAATGGACTTCTTGTTACCCAATTTCAATAGATTTATATGACTATATACAAATTTAACCAATTTTGCAAAATGATATTTAATAGATAAATATATATATCAGGAATGGAGTATAAAGTACATAATGTGCCTGTATAAAATTCTTAGCATTTGATTGGTCTGTATAACTCTGTTATATATTGTTATATGTTGTCTATTTTTCACATCTTAAATATGTGTAATAACTTGATTATTGCATCTGTGTTTATATATATAAGCATATATTATCTAAAATACTGTTTCAATATTTAATATGATCAATATTCTTCATGTATACAGTATAATGAATAAAAATAAAGCCTAAAACCAATTTTATTATATTTATTTAAGACTTTTTTTTCTTATAAGTTTTTTCTAAACTAAAAGTCTAAATTTATATTTATTTCTATTATTAAATTTAAATTTATTTTATAATAAAATATTGGTTGAGGGAGTGTGGTGACCTAGTGAAGTGAATAGGTTGTCAACCCCCAGGTGGCAAGTCTAGAGTTCAAATCCCAGTAACAGTGAAAATTTGTAATTCTTTCTGTATTATGGCTAACTGTCTTCCATAATTGGTTAGAATAGAATACCTGTAACCTATATCATACCAGCATGACTAGAAGGTCTAGGCATTCGTGCAATGTTGTATGAAGGAACACAAACCGGTACCAGGCAGTGTGAACCCAAGATAAGTCC
>CAJVQA010002799.1:0-21030 GCA_910591915.1 Cetraspora pellucida | reverse complement strand
TTAGTTACTGTATTATAACCTCTGACATTATGTGTACAAATGTTTAAGTAAAGGTCATGTAAAGTTTGTGTAGATGTAGGTACTTGTGGTGTAATATAGCTGTTTAAAAATAAATCAGGTAAAATGGAAGTAGGATTGGAGGGATTTGATCTAAGAGGAAGTTTGTAAAAGATGAGAAGAAGATAAGGATGGATAACAGTATGATTAGATAAGAGAGAGTCATTTGGAAGATATATATAGGTTTTATCATAAGTATTATTAACAGAGAAAGTAATACTAGAGACAGTGTTATTATGGTTATATTTGTTAATATGTTGTATAAGAGATTGAATCATTTGACCGTGAGGAAGAAGTGGTAAGTTGTAATAAAGAAGGAATTTGTTGAAATATGTATGAAGATCATAGAGGCTTAAAGATGTTGAGAATGATCTTCTGAGGTTGTCTTCTACAGGATTGATCACCGTATGCTCAGCTCTAACTGTTATGCAAGGTATCAAAGTCTGCCCTGTACATTGGTTCTGACTATTATAATCTTGGCCTTCCATATATAAAGACTTGACCACCTGCCTCCATACATCATTCTCCTTACTAACTACAATCAGTTGTATTTTTTAGTAAGGCGGCAGCTGCATTTATGTGTTTGTAGAAGATGACCAGTTTGTATATGTTTTTGTTTATTGTTTGTATAGTGATAATGCCAGGTAAACTATGCAGTTCCCATTCTGCATGTTTATATTAACCCTTATATAGTTTTATCTTGTGTTTATACTGACTATTTTACAATATTCAGGGGTACATCTATGTATATCAGTTTGTATTCCTCCATTTTTCTAATCAGAAACTCCCTGCAGTTATGAGCTTTCGGGTATGGACACCATACTCAGGACTTTTCAAGTAGTCTTCCTAATTAGTGTTTTTGTGAATTTTCTAACACAGATCTACTGTAACCTAATATGGGTTTATCTTGTATTTACACTGACTATTTTACAATGTTCAGGGGTACATCTATATATATTAGCTTGTATTCCTTCATATTCCTAATTGGAACAAACTTTCTGCAGTTATTAGTTTTTTTTTAAAAAAAAGAAGTTCTATAGGATTTTATGAATAAAAAAAAACTTTAATTATCATCTATTTACAAAGCTAATTTTGTAGCAACTTAAGTTTATTTGTTTTTAAAAAAATATTATTATGTTGCTATTAGCTTTTTTTAGTAAATGAGTATTAAATTTTTTTTTTAGTTAAGAATTCTATAACTTTCATAAAATTATTTATATTATTAGCTTATTTATTGTAATTAGAATTATAGATAAGGTAAAAATTATCTTATTAATAAAATTAAATAAAAAAATAATTTTATTAGACTATACAATATAATTTTTTTGGTTTTTATAACATAACATTTTAAAATAAATTAACAACTCAGCTTTATATATATAAATTAGATAAATTTTTTTTAAAAAAACTCATCTGATTATTATAACATAAAAAAAGAATTTAAAGTATTATTAAAATTAAAATTAAAGTTAAAGTTAAAATTAGACTTAAAATTGTATACAAAGATTTTTATTAATTATATATCAGAGTGTTATTTTAATAAAATTTTGAGATACAAAAAAGGTGCACCAAATACATAATGCACTATATAAAAATATCCTTATATTATTATTAATTTTATTGCTTTTAATATAGAATTATATGATTATATTTAGTATATTAATAATAATTCTTGAATTTTTAATTCTTTAAATAGGTTTTAATATGAAATCTCTAGATATTATACTTGAAATACAAGTAATAATTGATAAAGAATTACATATTTATATTTCTAAATCACTTAAATTTTATATAATGAAAATTATTTATAACTAATATAATTAATTTACTTATTTCTAATATTGGTTCAAATAGTCAATATAGTATATAATAAAAATTTCAAATTATATAACTCTAGGATTTAGCTTATGAATCTTGAGTAAGACTTCTGAGTTTGATGCATTATCTATTATAATCTTGAATTATTTAGAAGTTGTTTGAATTATTTAGAATTTTATTTTAAATTTATTAAACAATTATTTTGTATAGCAAAAATAATTAATTACAGAGTTCAAAATAACCCAGTTATACTGAAAATTTTTCTAACATTACACTTGATCAGAACATGCATGTACCAATTAGCTTTCAAGATAATGTACAACATAATCAAGAAAAAACTCGAAGCAAGTAGCAAAAATTACTTATTTCACAAAATCTGCATTATAAATCATTTTTAGTGCTTTAATTAAAAGGCTTCTTTGAACAATTTTGGTGTATACTTTGTTAACATTTAACTCTAATATAAATGCTAGCCTCAATTGTCTATGCAACAAATAGTCTGTTAATTAGTATATTCAGTTCACTCTATCCAAGGTCTGGCAATCTTTTAAAAGATCAAATTAGATCATGATCCAGGACCAAATAGAACTGATTAGAATAGATCAGATTGATTGACTATTCATGATATTTACAAATATGATTTGAATTAAATGCATGATTCTAGTTACTTATATATCAATTTACTTAATTTGTAGTCTTATTTTTTTAGAATTGTGTAACTTAAAATTATGTACTAGCACATAAAGTCCTCAATATCATGATTTTAAACTAATCACATGAAAATAAATAGTTCATAACTCGACATTTTGTTTATAAACATATCTGAGTCATCAAAAAAATTTTTTTTACAAGATTTTGCTATATACAGTGTTTTTTCTAATGTCATCCTACTGCTCATCATTACTATTAGAATCAATAGTCCTCTTCATTCATCCTAAAGAGAACTAAACTAACCCAATCCTTAAATGGAACAAAGAACCATCAGTCTGGACCAGATAGATTAACATCCTTAGCAACACAAATTATTAAATTCATAAGATAGCTGCATAACATAGTCATGCTAGAAACTAGGAATGAAAGCAAAAATAATAGTTAACAAATAGTCCAAGTAATCTATGAGTGAGAACTGATTTGGCAACTCATTAATATATTGTAAAACATTTGATATACACTATAGGCAATTGACACACATTTCATAGAAGAAAAATCATTTTATTGGTTAATTTTGTGTAAATTATTTTTTGATTTTGTAAATTATGATTGGTTAATTCTGTAAATTATAAAATTATTACGAAATTATTTGATTATTACAAAATAAAGTAAAAATGCATTAATTATGATTACAAATATCTGAAAAGCAATAAATAAAATTTTTGACATGTAATTTATTTCAAATTAATTCTGCAAAATATACAAATACATAAATAAATTAATGACACTTGCAAATATAAATAAAAAAAAAAAACTATAAATTATGCTTATGCAATTAAAAAAAATTTTATAATAGAAGAAATTGCTATATAGTATTATTCCAAAGAACTGAAATATTATCAGTTAATTTTTTAGTATCATCATCTTTTTTATCATAATCTTTACTTGAATCAAGTTTACTTAGACTTTATAAAAGTGATTGTGCATGTTTATCAATAGAATCTTTAATGAAATCTAGATAATACAAATACTTGAACCTGTTTTGACTAAAACATATGTTATGATATGCATGACCTCATAGTAATATTTGTCCTATCTCCTCAGTAATTGGTATCTGTTCTGTATTTTCACTAATAGCATTAGTTATACAATTATTAAAATCAAATCTGACAAAGTAGATTTAAATAAAAAACTATATTTTAAGAGTAAATAACAAAGCTATACCTCTGTTATCTTTATTGCTAGAATAGAAAAACTTTTTATATTATGTTTTTTTCTTTTTTATTTCTTTTTAATAAATATACTGTGGCAACCTATGATAGAATTGAAAATGAAAGTTTTTTATTTTTAATATAGATCAAAATATCAGAAAAACAATTGAGAAAAAAGCAAGCAATTATTCATGTCAATGTTTCAATATTCCAAGATGAATATTGATAAACTGTCCAAGTTAAATTTGCATAAAATTCTCCTTAAAGCCAGTGTCATTAAATTGCAAATAATTAATAAATCAGACTTCTTTTATTATTTGTTCTACTGTAAAATACTTCACTGTATTGCATCATAAAAGGCTATAAAAGATTTCTACTGACATATCAAAAAATTTTGGTAATTCAGCTTTTATTATCTCTAAAATTAAATGATTTTTGAATTGCCAATAAAAGAAATCTGAAAAAAACATTAATGGTGCTTTAGTATAGTTTTTATGTTGAAATTTAAGAAAAAACATCCAAATATGAAAGCAAAACTCAATATAAGAATTATAATCTCCTGTCCAAAAAAAACAATATATAGATGTCAAGAACTAATGAAATTATATTATCTAAAAGGTTTTTAAGTGTCAAATATTCTGCATTCTTGCACCATCCAAATTTTATTTCAACCATCTTCGCAATTTGTTGTCATGCATTATGTAAAAGCTCTAATAATAAATTGATATGCTATGGTCTTGGTTTTTGAGAAAGATTTTTCTTTCGATCAAATATATATTTCTACATCTTAGAAAAGAATGGTTGATATTAAAGAAATACTAGTTTGTGACTATTCAATGAGATATACAAAAGACCTATCATTGGAAGAAATAATAAAATTTTATTAGTATTCCAGAAGAGTTACTATAAACAAGATACTGTGATATAGCCATCCTTAAATTTATTTGACTGAGCCAATCAGTGACAATGGGAATAACATTGCCATCTTCAATATATTTATTTATGATAGAAACAGCCACTATTCTATTAATGGCCTTGAGATAATCTTCTATTGAATGAAGTTTGCTCATCAACAGATCTACAAGGATAGCATCTTTCAGTAATTTTGTATTTCGTTTTTCTTTTAAGTGAACATCATAGCTATGAACTGTTAATTCTTTAAGTTTGGTTTTGTTATTCACAGAATGAAACCCCCAATATCAATTATAAAAAAGTGAATACAGTGATATAAAATAATTTTCAACACCATTTTTGATTAACATAGCATCAACTAATCTAAGATTATGAATATCTTGTTTTGGTATTGCTGGTAGAGTCTTGATCAGATTGAATAAAATCATGACAAGGTGTACTGGAGTAAATGTTTCAATTGTGGTAGACATTGCTATGATGTGGATACTATAATAGTTGTTAATATTTAAAAATAATGCTCTATCAGAACTATCTTTAAGATTAGTTTCTACAGTTATTAAATGCTTCTCAGACATGAATTCCTTATAATAAGTAATTGAATAAGATGTTGTTATCAATCCCAATGTTGCTAAGGTGTCTATTATCAAATTAATGTTTTTGTAGAATCTAAATACATTTCTAGATCACTTTTTGTATTGTTAACAAAATATTTCTAATACCGCAAATAAAATAATATAAAAATACTAATTGTTTTGATACCTTCTCCATTGTTTTTTTACTTTTTTTAAATGATTAGTTGATAAATATAGTTCATCAAAAAAAGATTTTAACTATTGATCTTTTGATTCCATTAATGTGCGAAATTCATCAAAATTCCAAATTAGTAACAATTCCTGATGCTTCCTCTCATAAAGAACATCTGTAATTATTCCTACAGCTTTTGAACAAGACAAAATATTGTTAGAAGTTTATGCAACATTTTCTACATAAATTTCTGGCTCACTATTACGAGACTCTTCTAATGCATGTTGTTGAAATTCAACTGCACTATTTATTACGATTTCATTGTAGCAGTTCAAGCATATAACATCGCCTAGTTGAATATAATTTGGCAAAGTATTATTAGTTTTGCCCTTGGAAATAACATGTTCTGTAACCGTTTTCCATTTATTTGATGTTTGTGCATTGCATTTTGTAATTACGCATGGACCGGTAAGTAGCATTTTGTCTTCTAAGTAAAGTATGTCAGGTTTGGGATTATTTTTGGATTATTTTGCACAGTGAAATTTGACACCTTTCTAAAGCTAACGATGAGGTTTGCGGTGATTTTTAGTTAGTGAAACGTTATGCTCTCAAAAAGTACTTTAAACCATATAAATTAGTTACCCGGGCAATTGATTTACACTAGCCAATCAGGCGAATTTCCTCCTATGAACTCGCATTAGCTAATCAGACAAAAGTTTACAAGACATCATATAATAAATTAACAGGTTATCTGGTTACCCGAAAAATTAAATTTTTCTCGTCTTTGATTATCATTCTATCAACCAATAAAAAATCCCACGAAAAAAAATAAAAAATGCCAAATGGTAAATACTCAACTTAATTTGCAATAGGTTACCAATTTTTGTGTCTAAAAAATTCTTGCATTTACTATCGTTAGTTATTGCAATTACGACATCGCTTACGTTTGCATTGTTTTTTGTATTCAAAATTATACTCTAATTACATGTCCGAATGCATGTGTATATCCGTTAATCTATATGCGTGATGAATTCATGTGTGAAAAATAACTAAACTTTGATGAATAAATCATGCGGCTATCAAACTTAAGATTTTGCAGACAAATCCCACTTCAAACAGCATATAATCCATACATTCATTACATTAGTTCCTGGTATAATTATTTGGTGACACGTAAAATATAAAAAATATACTGTAAATTAAGCATTACTATTAAGACTTTGTAAGCTCATAATATTAATTTGCAATAAATAAATATGAATATGCTTAATTAAGTTACAATAAATAAATATTAATATGCTTAATTAATCCATTGTTTGCGAAATATACTATTGAAAAAAATCAAATAAAAGTTATTTTATATTTTTCAATTACATGATTAATGAATACATTTTTAATTGTTGACTACGCCGGTGCTTTCGACACATCAAGATTAGGTTCAACAGCCAAATATATATTTTTTCTTCATCACTCTGTTCAATTGCTAATATAAATAAATAAATATATATGAATAAAAAAAGGTCAAAAATGATGTATAAATATAGTATAAATAATAATAGTCTACCCTCATTTATATCAACCCATTTGGATTGGTTTTAAATTATGTTTGATAGTGATATTAACGAGAAATTATATTAAAGTTGATATATATGAGGGAATTTTGATATATAAAAATTTATAAAAATTTGATTTGTGGCTTAGGTTGATATTAACGAGGTTGATACTAATGGGGGTCGACTGTATATACTTTCAAGTTTTCCGTATATTTGATAGCATATAGTACTAATAAATGAACATAGTACTATAAAGAGGTAGGGCGAAAGAAAAAGTAAAAAATCTATATTTTATGTATGATAGTATGTTAATTTAAAGTTATTCCTTTCTCAAAAATGAATTCGCAAACAGGTTGTATTATTTTACTGACAATCATTTTATCAACAAACCATGTAACCTACACATAATGTAACAATTTATGAATAATAAATGCTAAACATGTGTTATATTTCGCCATAAAGAGTACCCAAGGTCTCCTACAATTTATATATTATGAAATAAAGTTTTAAATTCATAAAGTTGTGGGATTAATAGACCTTGTAACATACTCAATAAATGTGGCGAAAAACAGAACTATACTAAATCGTTATTCTATGTAATGGTGGTTAAATAACTAGTAAATGAAATGACTGCCAGTGAAGTAATATTACTATTCACGGAATTCATTCAGAGCTAAATTAGTTCAATGACATTCACTTAACCTAAAAAGTCGGATCCAAGCAAGATTAAAGATGCAATATATAAAGGAAATAAAGTTGAGTTTGACAAATAAAATAGCCATTTGAACTTTTTTGAATTTGAACGTATCTGTAACACAGTAAAAAGAATTAAATTATCTATATAGACCACATAAATAACTAGACATATATATATATGTAATAAATATAAATAAATACCGTATGTAGCATGAAATATGAAATTGCTAATGGTAAATAGAATACCATGGAACTAACATAGAAGCTTCAAGAAATTCTAAAACTTCATGTTTTACATTTATTTTTGGAGGCATAAACCATTTATTGTTATGTTGTGGTTTAGTTGCCACGTCTCTTAATTGTGAAATTACAATAATCCAAATCAAATTAAGGAAGGAACTATGAAATAATTGAGCGTGTGAGAGAACATGCTGCCATATGAATTTATCTATTTGTAATGCCAAAAATGAAAAAATTATGTTATTTTGTTATAAAATATAAATTAATTTACTGAATCTAGTTTAAAAAATCAAACTTACCATTGCAACACCCGCCACTGCAACACTTCCCGCAAATGCAACTAGTTTAAAATAAAATTAGTTTCATGTACTTTGGGAATTTAATTTTAAGCAATTTACTTACGCTGTAAAACAACCGAAAATATTTATGATCAACAGAAGTAAAGGGAAACCAAACGAAATTATAATCAGACAAATAAAGATATAGAGATCATTTGAATCATATAAGTCCGGTGTAGCTATCCCAATAATTATAGGAATAAATATGGAAATAAATGAAAATACTAGTGCATCCAGGAGTCGTAGATTCTTATTCTATAAAAATCAAGCATTTAATGTAATTTTGAATTGACACGAAATTTAATATAATTATAAAAACTTACTGTAATATGCAGGGAAATAAAGTAAATGGTCAAAAAAAATATAATACAAAAAGCAAAGGCAGCAATTTCAAATCTGGGCACGGTTTTCTTCTTAGCAAGGTTTACAATGCTCCAAACGATTAAAATAATCACGCATACAGAATGGCATAGTGTTATTAAATAAAAGAATGATTTATATATTTTATTCGATTCTTTACACCCTTTACCTATACAAAACATGTTTAATCATAATGAAGGATATTTTTGAGAAAATAGGCATGTTGGAATTTATTGCTTTTTAAATATTTTTTAATGATTAGCTATTCGAAATTTATATGTGCAGTAATGATAAGTTAATAATATCCTTTAAACAACGAAATTAGGTTATTTACATCAGATCATTTAAAGATACACTTATATGTTGGTGGTTTAGAGTAAGGGATAAAATTGGTTTCATTTCTAAATTACGTTAAACACTTTAAGATATGAATAAACAAGATCCGTATCTAATAGGAATATAACAAGAAAAGTGATACAGTATTCAACCTCAAAAGCTAATTTGCATATAATTTGTGTAATAAACATAGGTTAATCACTGCGAAATATATTAAAAAACATCTCAAGAACCACAATTTATTTATAGGTATTATACATTGAAATCAATTATTTGGTTCGATATTCTTTCAACTCTAAATAAAGAAATTGTGTCGATGTTCTTACATCAACTCTAAATAAAAAATTGAGTCGATGTTCTTACATCAACTCTAAATAAAGAATTGTGATTCTTATATTTCCTATATTGAATATATACTTATTCATGCCTAAAATTAATAGCTAATGCATCAAGAAATTCAATTTCAACCGCTAATTTCAATCAAGTGCAACACAACTTCAGTACGTACGATATACGCATATGCTGATATAGAATTTAATATGTAAAATTTAATTTATATAAAGCCAAGGTAATTAAAAAAAAACCATCAAAAACGGCAGATAAAATGGAAAATGTCTGTAGTATTTCTATCCTTAAGATACTTTGCCAATGGATTATGTATATGATAATTTTTCTTTATGCAATAAACCTTTGGACAAAATTTATTTTCAGACCAGATCCTCCAAACGTTATGGTAGTAGAACAGTTTAATGATTTTAAATTCCCAGGTAAGTCAAATTTCATAATATTACGCAAATATTTTCAAATAAATATTTAATATTTATTATGTCTATTCACAGATCTTTTAATATGCCATAAACGTAAATAGCAATCTTTCTTATTTAAAAAAACAATTGTTCGAATAAAAAATTAATTTGTCTTTTATCATTAAATATATAGAAATACTTTTTAATTCAACAACGAATGATACAATCATTATGTACCAAACGGTCGTTTATAATAATCTAACTTCACTACAACTGCCACTTTTTGGTTGCAGGAACGTTACTCGTGGAATTCCTATAGATGATATCAGGAATTTTATTTCAGATTCATATCCAAACAATGTATCGAGACAAGACGCTATAACGGTTTTAAACATATCAACTGAAAACTCACAAAACCACTGTTAGATTACTTTGATCTTACCATTCAAATGGATAATACTAAATTAAATGATTCTGATCCTTATTCTATTAGGGGTAGCCACCCTATATTACGTGGCCAATGGATTACTTTAGAATTTTCTATAATAATTAAAACGTATTATACCGATTCAACAAAGGTTGGTTTGGTTTTAAACCAGATCATATATATAGGTATATCGAATTTAAAGAAACAAAAGTCCTTCCTTTAAATTCAACATACTCAATATTGGAATTGTCACTGGGCATGCCTCCTATTTATTTTGGATATGAAAATTTTCCAAAGACACGTAAAATTAATTTTTTTAATAATATTTATACTTCTTATTTTGATATTCGTGTCATATTATCGCGAAATAAGTTTCAGAGTTAAATTTTGTGATACAATTTTAGAGAGCCAATAATTAATTTTATTAATTTTCTTCAAAACATTTTTAAACTCCAATATTTATAATAATTTGACTCATTATCACTATGATAATAATAAAAAATATTGGTGTTTAAACAAAAAGGTTTAACTATATTAATTTTGGCTTTTTAAAATTTTTTTTTTATAACTATGGTTTGGAACCATTAGGATTATGCGTGTTGTATTTGCTCTTTTAAATTCGTGTTTAATTTCTGGGAAGATAACTAATCAAAATGAGAGATGGTGTTAAACAACTATTCAAAATCGTGCATTCTTAAAGTATTTTTTTATAGGACAATCTCCAAAATACGAACTGAGTCAGAATTTATTGGAAATACGCTGGCATTAAGTAATACTAGTCTGTTACGTCTTTAGTTGGATATTTTCGCGAATATTGAATATAATTTTTAGTGACATTAGACAAGATTTGTTAATTTCTACTCAAATGACCGCAGTTCCAACAAATCCTGACCCAGAAGTTGGAGACTGCCCTGTGAAGAGTTTTCTTTATAGTATAGCAATTCTTAAAAGGGTTTAGCAATTTGATTCTACAATCTAAACTCAAATTTTATTCTGTTACAAACGTTTGAAAAAGGTATAAGCTTAATTAATATTCAAAGACTATTGACTTTGACCCCGACGCAAATAAAAATTACTATTAGCAATACAAAGTTAATTATTTGTTTCTCACGACTCAGTCGAGTGATTTTTTTTTTTACAATGTTGATAAAACTTTTATGATTTTGTTTTAAGTATTTTAATATAAAATTTAAAATTAAAACATAAATCAGTGTTATGAGAAATAATTAATTAATTTCCTTGATATACAACTAATATAATATATTTTTTATTAGTCGGTATGCTGCTATCTGAAGTTGGTGGATTGAGCAGTTTATTGTTTTCAATATTAATATTCTTTTTTGGTGTTTCAAAACTTAGTCCATGGTAAGTATAAGTATTTTATACCTTTGAATAAAGATTCTAAATATCATTCTCGTCATATTTATAAATTTATTTTTAAATTTTCATAGGAACTGTTGTCAAAAATATTCTGTATATAGACCACTACTTCGATGGGCTAAAATGAATTTTGTTAAAAATTATATTAATAAATATCCATCTAGAATTTTATTAATTGATCATTCAAAAAAATTTAGAATACAGAGATTTGGAAAATCAAAGAATTCAAAACATTCAAGGTTTAGAAGATATTCTAAATTCAGAAGAAATTCAAGATTCAGAAAAAATAAATGTATTTACAAATCGATTAGCTACATTAAAAAATCGATTAGATGTATTAGAGGATTTGTTGAAAACATTTTATCTTGATACAAGTTTTCTGGATCATGTTAAAAAAGTACGTAAGGAAATAGTAAATGAAAAGGGTTAAAACCATATTGATGAATAGTAATATTTTTACTTGTAAATTTAGTAGGCTATTTAATTAGGGTAATATATAATATGTTGCATTATAACCATGAATATACATTAGTCAAATTTTTACTTTTATATCATTATTTATATGTATTATTTTTAGTTTAATTTATGTTAGCTATGAAAATTTTAAATAAATACTTTTACTTTTATATTAAATTTTAGACCCGTATTCATTTTTAAGCAATTGATACTTGTACACATAACTTCAGTTATATTGTTAATATTCTTTAAATTTAATAAAAGCATTTTTCTATTAAGTAGATAAAGTTGAACTTTAAAAAAATATTATATAATAATATGGTTTATTAAATTTAAAAATATTGCCATGAAGGAGTGTGGTGACCTAGTGAAGTGGTCAGGTTGTCAACCTTCCAAGTGGTAGGTTGGGTGTTCAAATCCCATCAATGGTGAAAATTTGAATAATCATCTATGTAATATTCATATTACAGTAACTGTTACTAACAGTTGGGTTAAGATATCTGTAATGGTGATCACATCAGCATGACTGGCAGGTCATAGGGCATCTGTACAATGTTGAAGTTATACAGAGGAATGCAAACTGACATATTGGGTAGTGCAAACACTAGATAAGTCCTTGTGATCATGTAAATCTGTTGAAATTGGATAACAAGAAGTTCATTTAGGAAGACCCGAGTAGAGAGGTAGCTGGATTTTTGACAGTCCTACTGTAAAGGTTAGCCTGACAAAACAGATATTTAGGTCTAGTATCCAGTCCTAGTAGTCAGATGGGCAAGAACCTTCAGGTTGAGAAGTCTCGGAGGTACCACCAACCAGGCTGCCAGAATGAACCAGGAAAAAAAAATATCAGGTCAACCTGATATGACAATAGACTGGTCGTAGTTCTATATGGGTTATCTGGATTTGAAGTTTGGTAAAAGGGCAGAGAAAAAGGCAGGGGTATACTAAAGTACCAAGATTATGCTGTGAAATAGATGCTGAGATCTAAGTGAACTCTACAAGGGCATAGCAGTTTAATGGTTAACCCTGACTGTAAGTATTAGTTCTGTCATAACAATACCTAGGTTAACTGTAAAAATGGGTACAAAAGGCTCTGAGAGGTTTATCTTGAGGATAAATTAGTTCTAAGATTGAGACAATGATCTGGACATCTGGGTATGACCCAGTGATGTTAATACAGGTTACAGATTTAGAGGGTTTAAAGTGAAACACCCAAGCAGGGGTGTTAGGTATGGCAATTGGAGGGAAACCTTTGGGTGGACTCCTTAAATAGATAATATAGAAAAGTTACACATGTAGTCAATTGTATGCTCTCCTGTAGTGGTTTATTGAACCACAATACTGATAAGTGATTAATAAAAGTCAAAAGACCAAAGAGATTATCCTAACACCAAAAAAAAAAAATAAATATTGCCATGAGTTAGTATAAATATACAAAAAGATTTCATAAATAAATATTTAATTCCAAGCTTGTGGAATTTATTAAAAATTTATATAATTTTTATTAAGTTTTTTTTGTGCTATTATTGCTTAAATATTCAAAAATTCTATTAGAAAAAGATTTGATACATTTTTATTAATTTATTCCCTATATAATAATAAAAAGCTGTGCTTATATTGGATGTTTTTAAGTCTAATAATGTAATTATATAAAATATAAAATAATAATTACAACCATTGTTGATAACTTTTTGCATCTAATAAATATGTTCTCATATAAATAAAATTAAACAAAGTTGAAGTTTCAAAAAAAAAACATTTAACATATATGCAATTTAAGGAAATTAATAAGAATAACCATATACAAAAATATATATATCAAAAAAGTTGAAAGCAAAATTTATTATTAATCAGAAAAGAAATAAATTCTTATATTTATAGTACATGTTGTTATCAATAAAAGGCCTAATGTCTCCAATAACCAAATTGAGGATACATAAAACTTTGAGCAGCTTAATTAAATTTCATTATTAATTTCTTTTTATTATTTCCTTTTTTAAAGATTTTCAGGCTCCAATGAAGTCAATGTTGTATTTACATGGAGTTCACGGAATGCCTTTGCAAGTTCTTTTTCTCCTTCAACCTCTAAATTATTATAACAAATATTTAAAGAAGTTAAAGTGGTATTTTTGCTAATAGCTTCTGCAAATGCTTTTACGCCTTCGAAGCCAAGATCACAGCAGTTAAAGTTTAAGGATTTTAAGGTAGTATTTTTAAAAAGGGTTCTTGCAAATTCTTCACCTCCTTCAAATCCAATTTTATTATGACTAAAACCTAAACAAGTTAGAGTAGTGTTTACACTGAGCATCTTTGCAAATTCCTTTCCTCCTTCAAATTCTATTCCATTATTACTAAAATCCAAAGTAGTCAGAGCTTCATTTTTGCAAAGGGCCTTGGCTATTTCTTTTCCTCCTTCATCACCAAGTTGATTACTACCAAGATTTAAAGAAGTTAGAGTAGTGTTTACACAGAGCATCTTTGCAAATTCCTTTCCTTCTTCAAATCCTATTTCGTTATTACTAAAATCCAAAGAAGTCAGAGCTTCATTTTTACAAAGAGCCATTGCAAATACTTTTCCTTCTATAGTTCCAATTCTATTATTATTAAGAACTAGAGATGTTAGCGTAGTATTTTTACAAATAACTTCTGCTAATGCTTTTCCTCCTTCAGTTCCAATTCTATTATAAGCAATATTTAAAGAAGTCAGTGTAGTATTTTTATAAAGAGCCTCTACAAATAATTTTACACCTTCAGTGTGAAGGTGGTTATAGTTTAGATTTAAAAAGGCCAGAGTAGCATTTTTACAAAGAGCATCTGCCAAAGCTTTTCCACCTTCAACTCCAATTCTATTATGACCAAGATTTAAGGAAGTCAGTGTAGTATTGTTATAAAGAACCTCTGCAAATGCTTTGGATACTATATGAGATTCACGGATATAATTTTCAAATTCTAAAGAAGTTAGAGTAGTGTTTACATGAAGAGATTTTGTTAATATGTTTATTTCTTCACAGTCAAGTAAACTGTAATTAATACTTAAAAAGGTTAAAATTTCAGATAATTTAGCTTCTCTATGATCAAGTAAATTGCAAATAACTTTAAATAATTCTTTATGCTCACTAAATGGGATTCTTATAAATTTTAAATAAGTAATATTGATATTTTTGTAAAGATTATCTACTAGTAACTCGGTTGTTTTATCATTAAGAATTTGGTCAATTATTAAATATTTAAGCTTTTTACTTGTTCGTAAGAACATAGAAATTAATGAACTTCTAAGTGCAACTTGAGCATCTTTAGTCCAATGGCTTCTATAAAAAGGATTATAATCTACTCCGGTACCAATCCACCTTCTTATTCCTTTAGTTAAATAACTTCATCAATAGATGTAATATAGCTTGTATATTCAAATAATGTCGTTGAACTATTTGGAAGTTTGACTTTATTAAATGGCGATAATAATTCTTGTTCTTCGGTATTTAATTTCAAAAGACATGTGTTTATAAATGACCTAGATTCAAAATAAACCGAAGGTTCTCTCCATAATATTGGAACAACAATTCTACACCAATTACGATTTACGAGAATACATGAAAATAAATTTCGATGTTGAAGATTATTAGATATTTTATAAAGGCATTCATTTGGTAAATTATTCATTTTTGAATTATTTCAGTCATGAATAGAAAATGGTAATTCGGAATTTATTAATTTCTTACAATGTACATGGTACAAACTCCAACAATGCTTCTTTTTTGGTTTATTATGCCAATGCATGACGGTGGTAGTGTTACGGTTATCACAGAATTGTGCTTACATTTGTTATAATGCATGTTTGGTTTAATATAATGATATTTACGTATTAATAAAATAAAAGAGTGCGATAGCAAATTTTTCTACATACAAAGTAGAACGAATTGCAATAAAATATTTTCAAAGAAATTTGTCTGTTACAACTAGTTAAGAATGCAATACAAACACTTATGTAGTTTAGCTCCAATTTGCTATAGAAAGAATTGAGACTGTATAACGGTTCTAATTAATACGAAGCTTTCTTTTCAATTAAATAAACCAAATATTTCATATGTTTATAATGTTATATAACGTTATAGGCTTTCACTTCCGATATTTAAAAAAAAAAAAATTTTTTTTTAATTGCTAATTTGGTTTGTTTTTTTATTTTATTTTTTTTTTTTTGGCAAATTATATTAGTTTTAACTCAAATACGCAAAACCATTCATGTTTCTATTTCTTAATGTTTATTAATTTTTGGCTTTACTAAGGTTACTGTAATTACAATATCTCATTTCTCTTTAACTGGATAAGTTCTGATCAGGTGTATCGCGTTGTTGATTTTTCTTGAAACACATGAAATTACTTCAAGAATCTATTTTTAAGATTAATATTCTCAATTATCACGTTTTTTCAAAATGACTTTTAGGTTCTAATTCATCGTAGCTTCCAATACTTATGGACCGATATAGGTATTCGTTAACGTGGGGTTATATCCAATAGTTCGTTGGGTTCTAATTTTTATTGTGGCTTTAGCTTTTAAAATAGCGAAGTAACAGTTTACAATATTAAAATACGAATCTGTAATGAATTTTATATCTTTTTTGCAAAAGGAATGTTTAGAAGTATTTATTAAGTAAAATTTCGATTTTTGTATAAATTAATGTAAACCGAAATTAATACATAATTTCTTTAGCATTATCACTTACACTATTTCACAGGAAAATTTGCCTACGAGTTGTATTTTCTTGACAAATTATAAGCTAAGGGTACATGGCATCATGAGAAGACTAAATCGTTTGTTCGAAAGCCCTTGGAAAATTGTATTCTTTTTAGCACACAGTCCTAAATATTAATAATCTTATGTACGTATTTGTATTGCCAACATAATTGCAGAACTTTGGGAGGCTAAAGGTGATTAGGTATCTATGTACCGGTAATTCGGTTTATAGAGTAAGGGATAGTTCATGTATACACTAATTATTCGGACAATCAACTGGACCCAACGTGGTGACAACTCTAAACGGCAAGTTAGTCGCTCTAAATTCTGGGTTATCGTGTAATTTACGAATAGGCTTTGTCAATAAAGGCATTTATATTTGGGTGGGTGTGATATTAGTCGTAGGTATAGTTTCTTTTACTTGTCTTGAGCCTTTCGGTACTGATTGCTAGCTCACTAACACTTGTATTGTTGTGCTCGAAAAACTGCGACTCGGTCGCTCCACTATCCAAAATCTCGTGCAACGTACGATAGGTAACCTTTACGAAAGATGGTGTTAGATTAACTGGTGAGTGATTAAGGCTTTCGGTTAATATGGGTCAACGAAGACAAGTAGGTGCGTCACGTGATCAAGAACTCGAACGGCGATGTTTATGGGGGTTTACAATGGTAATAGTGTTAGTGTTTATTATGGACGATATAATGTATTAAGGCTTGTTATTTAATGAAGCAAACAAAGCATGTTTCTCTTAAGGGTTATTTCAGCCTTTATTTATAATATTAAATTCATCATTCACAAATGCAACTTTATAATTATTATTTATTAAAACCAATTAAAGTTATTTACAATTACTTATTTAATTTTTTTAACAATGTTTAATTTCTTTAAAGATGTGTAATTTATCTTTATATCTTCCTCTTATTCCCTATATACCCTTCTGGATCCAAAATACAATTTTAATTACAAATGTAATTTATTGCATTTCATGTATTTGTTATGTGATTAGTTATGATGTTCCAGTTTTACGACATTTATTACTTACTATTATTATAACCTAAATCATGATTGAAACTTCTTGAATCTTAAACTAGAACAATAAACTCAACTATTTGAGAGAGTTAAGAAACAATTATCAAAGTATTTTTTAGTATACTAAGAATTAACTAAATAGTGTAACAGCATACTTATATTTCATATTTGTCATATAAGCAAGATTGCAAAAATAACAATCATACTGTTGTATCTAAAATAATGATTTATCTAAAGAGTACTTGGCTAAAATTAATCTTTAAAATTAGATCTTCATGCATGCTTTAAGTTAATTTTAATCAAGATGTTATTTTAGAGATATTAAATTATTATTTTAGATAAATTACTACTTTAGATGTAATAATATCACTTATGTTATTTAAGTAATAATTAGAATACAATAAAATTGAGTTATTAAAAGACAAATTTTCTTTGAATTATGAAGGATGATTTTTTCTAGGATAAAATGTTTTTATTATATATATTGTAGTTTAGTAAATTAGTAAGTTTGTTGCTAATTTCTTCAAATTTTTATATAACCTATAATGGTTAAGTCAAAATAAGCATGTTAGATTTGGTTACTTGGTTTATCTGTAGATAAGTACTAATCTTCTCTTTTAAGTCTTTTCTTTAATCTATTCTTCTGTTAACTCTTTTTTTTTTCTTTTATTTTTTCTATTTTCTTAACTTGAAGTTGCAATATATCAAATAAAAGTTGAAGTTTTTTCTTTTATTTAATAATTTAGTAATATGATTTATAACAAATAATTAAAATATGGTTTAGTAATTTGCAAAAGAATAATAGTTAGATATAATGGATTTAATAATAGTTTATTAGTTCATATTAAGTTATAGTTTTACTTTTAATATAAGTCTGATATTTAAGTTTATTATACAAAATATATTTACTTAGAGGTATCTCTTATTACTTTTTTTTCTAAGTAAAAAACTCTTTATTTATAATAAAAGTTCTATTTATATTTAAGATCAATTTTTTTTATATTATCTATTTATATAATATTATTATTAAAAGTTTTTTTTCTTTTATTTTAAAGAAAAATTAAATATTTTATATTCTTTTTATCTATCTAAAATAATAAAAGTAATAAAAGTAATAAAAATAATAAAAATAATAAAAATAAGAAAAATATAATTTTTTTTACTTTTTATATAATTATTTATTTAAATAAATGATAAGACCTAAATATGATAACCAATTATGTATTATATGTGACTATTATAAATATATTACTGATTTCAGGCCTTATAATATTTATTTACTTATAACACATTCTATATATTATATTAAAAACAGAATAATAAATGCAAGTATATAATTTATTATATATTATATAATGTTTAAAATAAGATTTGTTTGTGAAATCTGTAGTTTAATTGGTTGCATAATGTATTTATCAAATATTAGTTAATTTTTATATATAAAATTATTACATATATAATTAATATATATATATATACATTTAAATATACTAGTCTATAGTAAAGTATATATATAATATAATATGATATTGCAAATTAAAATAAATATATGAAAATTGGTTAAGATTTTGATAGCATGTATGTTTATAAAATAATTTATATTAGCATATATGAATTTTTTTATATTTTAATAACTTAAATTTTTTAATAAATAAATAGTACTAAATTAAGACTTTAAGTTTAAAATACTAAACTTTATTTTCAAAAACATACTAATTAAGGCATTAAATTATAATTTTACAAACTTAAAACCTGATGTTCTCTCAATACTAATCTCATATAAATATTCAAATATTTAATTTTTTTTTTCAAAAGTATAAATTTTAAGTTATAATTAGTAATTATTTAATTGTAAATAAATACAAATTTTTATTAAATTAATGCTAAAATAAGTATATTAATTTAAAATAAAATTAAGCTATTCAAATTATAAACCCAAACTTGCTTTCAACTGCTAATTTTGTAATTAAATAGCTTTTACTTTAGTAGACTTTTTTTTTTCTAATTTAATATCTAAAAATAAATTATTTTTATTATTATTTAACATTATTATTTTACTCTTAGCATTATTTGTTAACTCTGTTTTTATTAATTCAATTGCATTTTAAAAACTAGTTTACAACATATTTTTTATTATTTTTATTAATAATAAAAATTTTTTATTATATATATTAGTATTTATAGATTTATATATTGTTGCTAAATAAATAATTAATTAATAAATAAATTTTAATATATATAATTTTAATAAATAACTTTAAAATAAACATTTATCTTTTGAATTTGATACATTTATTGTTTTTAATCTTATTTTTGTTATTTCTTATATATAGTATATTTAAATTTTTATAGGTTTACTTAATTTTTAATAATTATTTATTATATTACCTTTTACTAAATTAAGTACAGTCATCCCTCCATATAGTCATCTCTCATATAATCACATCATATGTAATCACATTTACATTTGGGCTAAGCTATGATTTAATTTATAAGAAATAGCCCTCCATATAAGCACAACTCCTTTATAAGCACATTTTTTAAAAAAATTACTATGTGCCCAACTGTGTGATTATATGGGAGGATGACTGTAATATAAAAAGTTAGGTTTTTAAAAAAAAATTTTTGATAATAAATAAATAAATAAATTAATTAAATTAAATATATAGAAATAAGTTAGTAAATATAGATGTCGTACGTCGAAATAGAATTATTATGGATTTAGAATCAACTAAGTTGGAACGAAATTCCAAATGTAGCCCAAGTTAATACGAAATTTAAAAGCAACCTAAGTTGATTCTAAATTTGATAATAGACAAATTTAATATCAAGTTGAATTTGATACTACTACAATGAATGTGTAATTGATTAACGTAACATGATCATATCATCATGATAAATTGTCAAAATAAAATACAAATTTTTTTTGTTCTTTGCAAAACTATATTCGATAACCGAATCTCAAGATTAATCATTTTTACTTCATAATGAATTCGAAGAATCGCTTTCCAAAAATCTTATCAGCAAATCGGCTAATAGTCGATGTTAAACCTTTATAACACGTGAATACTTCTGATTTATGTATTAAGGTTTTGCAATATCAGCAATACAAGCACAACGATTGAAGGACATTCCCCTGCAAGGTCTCGAAGTTTTGTTATTGAACCTTTCTATAACGAACTCCTGATATAACAAACTCAAAAAATTGAAATTTCACAGTAATGCGCATAAAAAGTGTAATGATGGATTCTTAAGAAAATCATCCTCACAAGTAGATAATATTAAATGCAAATGCAAAAACGCGTATGACAAAAATCATTGTAAATAAACCACTAATCATAGATGT
>CAJVQA010002798.1:0-21036 GCA_910591915.1 Cetraspora pellucida | reverse complement strand
CAGGTTACACAGATGCCCCAGACCTGCCAGTCATGTTGGTGCGACTATAGTTACAGGTATCCTATCTCAACTGATCAACAGAATGCCATCGCTATAATACCGTCTATATATTACATAAGTGATTATCCAAATTTCGCCATCGGTGGGTTTTAAACTCACAACCTACCACTTGGGGGTATGACAACTTATCTACTTCACTAAGTCGCCATACCCTTAGGTTTTGCTTATTTAAACCTTCTGCATCTGCAATCTTCTTTGTATTATAAAACATCTCAAAGCTATACCTATTCAAGTTTCTGATGCTAATTGTTATTTTTATGACTACTTTATTCTCAACAGGAAACTTACTAGAGCCTTTATGTCCTATATATACAGACTTAGTTTTATGCAATACGCTATAGTTATCTAACATCTGCAGTTATAAAGATTACCTATTTAACCACTATGTTATATTATTTCTATTCTTGTAAAGTTTACTAAAACCCTAGTACCTATCTTTCTGGCATCTTCTCTATTATCTCCTACTAGCTATAACTTAGAACTGGCAGTTTTTTTTAAACTACCAATTTAGATGGTCTAGTATAATATATTTCTGTATCCTTTTCTTTTAGTGAATCTGGTGGCCTATTTGGATATATGCTTCTTTATATATATTTAACATTTGATTTAACCTTTAGTTTCTATAAAGATGTTTTATAAACTTTAACTAGTTCAATAGTACTGTTGAAAGTTCATGCTATTTCTTTATTTAGGAATTTCTAAGTGGGTTTTCATCATCTCAGTTCTTTAGTCTTCTAAACTTGAAGGCTTATCATGGGTTTTCACTAAAGTCTTATACAATATTAGTTATTATTTCTCTATATGTATAACATTACTCTTTGCATAGATATCTTGAGCTCTTAATGTCAGTAGAACCTGACTTGGTATACCTGAGTTACAACTATATGAGACCAACTGATTAACAATAAACAGTTATTATAATGCAGATATAATTTCTAAATTTTATCATAAATAGAATTTAAATCTTAAACCTGCCACTTGAAGAATAATAACTTAACTACTATACTAGAATTGTCATTCTTGAAATATAAAATTTTAAAGACTAAGATATAAAATTATATAATAGAATTAATTTATAGATTTACATAAATTAACTAATCAAATTCTGTATTTTTTGTACTATCTAAGAAAATTTTAACTTATTTAAGTAAACTTTATTATATATACAAGTATATTTTTTAAAATAATACAATACTTCAAAATTTTACTATAGTAGATAAATAATTTTATTTATAATATTATAAAAAATTTTTATTGATTAATTAAAAAATAAAAAAGTTTTATTAGTAGCATATATTAATTTTAGATAAAAATTTTAATATACTATACATATATCATAAATTACTATGTAAAAATAATCTGTGCTGTTGACATTAAGAGTTTTTATATTTTTGATCATAACTTTTGATGTACAGAACCAAATTGGATTAAACAATTACCATTGGATTTAGCTCATCAAGACAGTTCTAATGAGCACAAAATCATATGATTCTGATTATGAAATCACAAGATTAGGACAATTTTGATGAATTACTAAATTTAGTATATGTGACTTAGATATAAATGACTAAATTAGCTAAGCCTCTAAAAGCACAAAAAGCATGAAAAGCATAGATATCACAGATATCACAAATCTTAAATATATCATATATATATTATTTCTTAGCTTTCTTTTATATATACAATATTTTTTATGTATAACATATAGCATATATCTTTTATATCTTTAATATTTCTTATCATATATTACTATATTTAGCATATTCTATTGAGATAACTTAGCTTTATTGTAAATATTTATATATGTAAAATATCTATAAAAACACTGTTTTCTGATCTTTCAAGAAAGTTAAGTGTATTTATACATTTTATAATAAATAAACTAAATGCAATATTTAGTATTTTTATATAGTATCTATTGTTGCCTTTGTCTTAAAATTCCAAATTACTTTGTATTTTGTTAAGTTTTGTATAGACTTTTGTATAAAATCTATCAAGTTATAGTCATCATACTATAGTTAAGCAGCTTTTGTTATTACTGTGGTTAAAGAAAAAACTACAGGTTAACAGTGCCCTCTATTCTTAAATATATAGTTCAAGATATCTAATTTTTATTATCCTAAAGAATCCCTTATAATAAATTCTTTTAGATAGAAATAAATAAGACACTAAAAATAAGTATTTATTTTATATAAAATGTTTAGACTTATTGTCAGTTAATTTAAAATTGTTTTAAAATTTTTGTTAGTATTTTAAAGTTTTTAAGTTTATTTTATATATAATAATGTTTATTTTTAATTTAATTATAACTACATAAGGATATTAAAAACAGTTTGCAAAAAAATACACAAGATATTCAAAGTAGATTTAGTTATAATTTAATATATAAATTGTGTTGTTTAATAATATATAAAGTACTATTAATATTAAAAAAAAAATAATATATAAAGTAGAAGATAACAATCATAGTGTAGTGGTTAAGTTGTTATCCTTTAAGTGACAGGTCTAGTGTTCAAATTCCATTTATGATAAAATTTAGAAAATTATATTTGTGTTATAGCAAACTGTCTTTTAATAATCAGTTGGATTAGTGTATCTGTAACCTTAAGTTACATCATCTTGAATGAAAGCTCAGAGCATCTATATGAAATATAATATTATACAGACATAAAAAAATATATAACTGGTATCACATAAGGCTTCAGTGCAAATCTATGATAAGACCACTAATGCAGTAAACTAAGAAACTGAAGAGTTAAAAGCCTACTTGGAAATTTTTAAGTAAAGAAATAGCATGAACTTTCGACAATATAGTCAGACTGATGAAAGCCTATAAAATACTCCCAAAAGAATAGGTAAATAAATTGAATAACAAGATATATAAAGGAGTACATAACTAACCAGGCTACTGAAATCATCAGAGAAAAAAGGATATATAAGTATACTACATTGAGCCATCTGGATTAAAAATCAGAGTAGTTTTGTTGGTCCTAAGTAGCAGTTAGTAAGAGATAATAGAGAAGATGTTATAATGATAGGTACTAGGGTTCTAGTGAACTTTACAAAGATAGAAATAGTATAACATACTGATTAAATAGATAATCTCTGTAACTGCAAATATTAAGCAACTATAGTGAGTTACATAAAACTAGGTCAGATGTGTATAAGACATAGAAGGTTCTAGTAAGTTTTCTGTTAAGAATAAACTAGTCCTAAGAGGCCTCAAAGACATTAGGTACTTTGGATATATGTAGCTTTGAAGATATTACTGTAAGACATAATGAACTGCATATGCAGAGAGTTTAAATAAGCAAGATCTGTAGTTGGTTTGCAAGTATGACACCTAGTATAAAATCTGTATTGTAATATATAGGTAGACTACTTAAATTAGGCACTAAATATGCATGTATAGCTAGTTGTAACCTTTAATATAAAGAAGCACCTGGAGGCATCCATATCCAAATACATGAATAAAAACATTGATCTCTATAGGCAAAGACTTTAACTTTAAATAAAAAATAAAAATAAAATAATATATAGAGTGGTATTGTTCAATAGTATAAACTATATATCATATTTTTTTTATTTTTTTTTAACTTAAGCAGTTATGTTCAGATTATCAAAACAAACAAAATTGCCAAAAATTTAAAACAATATTACAAGTTCCTATAAATAATATAGCTTTTCTTAAAAACATTGGATTTAATATTGTTAGAACTAATATTACTAGAAATCCAAAAGCTACAAATAGCTAATATTGGTCTGGTTACTAGTACAAAGTTGGCAATTCTAATAAAGAGTGAACAATCTTTGTTTATTTACTATTTCTGACCTGCTCAGACTAACCAACTTGACTTGTTCTACTTAAAATACCAAGAAGGCTATAGATTCTATTTATTTAGTATATTTTTTTTTTTATTTCAATACAAAATTTACTTCTATTGAAACCAAATTATTTGGAGAACTTTGAGTCAGTTACGAAAAATTTTTTTTTTTTTTCTGACAAAAGTGAAGCATCATACTATTTTAGAAAAATTGTAAAGCACACGTAATCAATCAAAACAGTAAACATTAAAAACAAACAAGCAGTCATGTTCCAAATATAAAAGTTTACAACAATTAGCAAAAGAAAACAACAAACATCAAGTCATATACAAAACTAAATTAGAGAATAAATAGTCAAACAACAAAAATACAAAAATAGATTTAATATATAAAGTAATTAAATAAAGATAATCAACAAACAAAGCCTAATCCAGCAGGTGCAAGGAACGAATAATCAACTGTATAGATACTTAAACTGCAGTAAACTAAATTGCATTCTGAAAACATTTATGACTAAAGAATCAAGTAACTTAGAAATGATAACAAAAAATTTAGCTCTTGATGATCCTTAAAAAATTACAAATAAAGATCTTTTACTATATAGTCAAATACTCGAAGCTCTAAGATATGCATCTAAAGAAGCTAAAACAGTATCAAAAAAAAACTATTGAAAAGTAGGTCAGTAAAATTAAAATAGCAAGTCAAAATCTAGGCTTAGTTGATTATATGTTAAGTTTAAACAAAGAGGAAATAAACAAAGGAAAGAGCAAGATGAAGGAGATTAAAGAAAATAATAAAAATGAAAAAATTACTTTAGTGCAATATCCAAGAAAAAATAACAAATAGAAGATACAATGATGTTAGATATAAAAGCAAACAAGAGTATAGAGCAAATAGAAATATCTGATACAAGAAAGTATCAAGTAGTAGCACAATAAACAGAATTAACAGATAGAAACAAGAAGCTACTAATAATTGAAAATAACTATATAGAAGTTACAGATAGGAAAGAGCACAAGAAGAGTTTAAAAATCTTACAAGAAATTATAACCCAAAGTGTCAAAGAAATAACCAAGCAGAAAGAGTTAGAAATCAAACCAGTAGCAACTCAGTTAGAAGACAGCCTCTGGTTACTGAAAAACAGAACCTGTAATAAAAGTTTTTCTTTTAAAGTAAAAATTCCATCCTTTAAAGTTCTAGAAGAAACTAAAGAATATCGAATCAACTACATGAAGTGGGTTCTTAAAGGAAATGAATATATCAAGACAATTGAAGAGAAATTTCAAAATGGTAATAGCTTAGTGGTTGTTGATTTTGACTGTGAATATAGCAGAAGAATATTAAGTAAGTGCATTAAAGAAAAAGAAGAAGATGGTGCAATCTTATTTCAGAAGAAGTCAAAATTTCAGAAAAAAAACCCATTGTATATTATAAAGAAAGTAAAGAAGTAATAAAACTAAAATACAAAGAAAGATATTAAGTGGCCTTAAGTTCACAAAAAGATGAATATGACTTACATATTAAGAAAAAAGTAGAAAAACCTAGCTTCAGCAAAAAGGAAAAAGAGAAGATGAAAATTACAAAATATTTGACAATTTGGAGGTTGCTAGTAAATGTCAAGTATAAAGAAATAGAATATATGTGCAGAAGCCTTGGCAATATACATATAATAAAAGTCAAAAGATCAAAATTCAAGGCACTGGCAGTAATCGAGGTTACAAGTAGTAATGATGAAAACATCCCATAGTCATTACTATTAAATAATAACAAGTTAGCCCAAGTAACTCAAAGGGAAGAAAATTACAAACAAAAAAATAGACAAAGTCTTTATACAGCCAAACTACTAGAGCTTTCCAAAGAAGCTTCAGAGATGCTGCTTCTGTAAAGTTTTAAAAGTAAAGATGCAAAATCAGCATATATTCCTACAAACAGAAACAGTAACTCTAGAAGATTTGCAATAATTACATTTGCAAGTCAGGAAGAATTAGAAGCAGCACAGTCCAAACTAATAAGGTACAACAACCACACAGTTTTTTGAGAAGACTACAGAGTTAAAAGGAAAATAAAAAAGAAAATAAGATCAAGTAACAGAAATTATAATGATGAGAGAAAAGAAAACAATACTCAAAAAAGAAAAGAAAACAATACTTAGAAAAGAGAATATGAATATGAAGAAAGAAAGGAAAAAATAAAAAATCAAAAGAAGAAAAATAAATTGTACAAAAAGGTGATATAGAAATATCTACAGAAAGGTTATTGTTAAGAATACTTAACAGACTTGATAAATTAGAAGCACAGAAGGAGGATAACAGCATGATAGTAAGGTGGAAAGCAGCAAACTGCTCCTAATAGTTGCTGAGGTTAACTTAAAGTTAACAAATATAGAGATGTGCTCTGCATCACAAGTTTAAGAAGTCAAAACAGAAATAATACAAGAAAACACTTTATATCTAAAAGAAAACTCTAGAAAAAATAAAGTGAAGCTACTGAATATAGATAACAGTAAAGGAAAAAGAAAACAAATAGATAAAGACAATTCTTAGCAAGAGATTAGAAATACACAACATAGAATTCATACAGAAAAAATTTATGAAAATGAAAAAATAAAGCTTAAATTAGCAATATACAACATTAATAGCTTTAAAGCAAATAATCAAAAAATAGAAGCACTGTATGAATAGATGATAGATAATGAACTTGATATTATAGAACTCTCAGAAACAAATATCTTGGCTAAAGAGAGATTTTTCTTAACAAGAAATTTAGAAGGATATAAAAGTTTTTGAGCAAATGCATGTTTAGACAAAAAAAAAGGTTCAGGTATAGGTTTGCTAATTAGCAATCAGTAGGAAAAACATTTAGGACAAATAGACAGAGTAAGTGAGTATATAATTTTAGCCAGTTTTATGTTTAAACAGCTAAAGATTATAGTTATAATGACTTACTTGTTACTAAATAATAAAGAAAAACAAAGACAAATTCAAAAAACAATTATAGACAAGTATATTAAAAGACTTAAAAGAATGCAAATGATGATTATAAGTGATTTTAACAGTGTAGTAGATGTAAACTTAGATAGACTGTCAAAACTAAGGAAAAATCAACTAAAACAAAACCCATTGTTGAGTTGGCTTGAAAGGCAAGAATTTAGAGATGCATTTAGATTAATTAATCCAGAATCAAAAAAAGTTTCATGGTCAAGTCAAGGTTCAGGTTTAAGAATTGATTATATTTGGGTTACAGAAGAACTGGCAAATGGTCTTTATGAAGCAAAAATTCAGCTAATAGATATATATACAAACAGTAATCATAATGCAGTAGTAGCAAAAATAGAATTGGATTACTTGATTACATCATACAGTATAGCAGAAATTAGAAAAGAAAACATTAAAAAAACAGTAATTATGTATGACAAAGCAACTAAAGAAAATTGGAATAACTATAAGCAAAACCTCGATAAGCAACTAGAAAAAAATTTCCATTCAAGATTTGGAGAGATTTTTCTAATTAAAGGAAGACATTAGAAATGAAGAGAATATAAATAAATGGTAGGATGCAATCAGCAATAATATCATTACAATAGCATACAAATACCTTTCAAAAAAGAAAATATCAAATATAGCAATTAACAGAAGAAAGAAATGAAAAAAGTGTAATTGAGAAAAACACTTATCTAGTTAGGAAAATAGATAAATATTAGAAGAAAAAACATCAAACCAGGATACTTAGAAGACTACATAGAAGACCTAAATAAAGAAATTATCTTTATCAATCAACAGCACAGAACTTACATAGATCTGACACAGGAATTTTGGTCTTGTGAACTTATTGAGGATTTAAAAGATTAGTGGAAGATACTTCAGGCAAGAAGAACCAGTGAATTAAACAATCAAAGAAGAAAAGAAATTGAAGAAAACATAGAAAAAAAATGCCAAATGATTGATGGAAAGCAAGACAAAATATTAATAAATCTATTAGATAAATTATCAAAAAAATTAAAATAAATAGACTAATAGAAGAGGTAAAGGAACAAAAAAAATTATTTATAAAATCAATAAAAGTTTTAGAAAAAACAGAAGAACACTACTCAAACCAGTTTAGAGCAAGGCATTTTAACTAAAAAATCTTTGAAAAATGATAATTAGAAGTATATAAACCCAAAAGAACAATAAAGGAGAAATGGTACCAAGATCTGGAACAAAATATTACAGAAGAAGAATGGAGTGAAATGTTAATGCATCTTAAAAAGAAAACAGTTCCAGGAATTTCAGGCATTACATATACTCTAATCCAAGCAGCAGAACCTAAGTTCCAAGCAATCTTCTGAAATTTTGCAAAAATTTGTATTAAAACAGGCAAAGTCCCAGATAAATGGAAGATTTCACAGATATATCCAATCTCTAAAAAAACAGATTAGCATTACAATTTAGATAATGTCAGACCAATAGCACTTTTAAAAACCTTTCAGAAGTGTATAACAAAAATTTTAACTAAAAGGTTAACAAAGATCTTCTGTGAAAGAAATATACTTAAAGGGCAAAACTTTGCAGAACTGCTAAGAAACTCAATCAAGGAGCCAGTGCATATTATAAATACAATAATAAAAGATGCTAAAGAGAACAACAATGAACTATAGTTAGTTCTGCAAAATATGAAAAAGGCTTTGATTCAGTATCACTAATTGTTTTAAAAAAAGCAATAGAAAGAATTAAGTTGCCAGGAAAAACAATCTCAATGATATTAAATTTATTTCAAGGCAGACAAACTAAAATAATTACACATTGTGGGCACACAGAGGCATTTGTAATAAATGATGAAATTGAACAAGAAGAAGTACTCTCACCATTAATATGAAGAGTATTCTATGATCCACTACTAGAAAGAATACAGAATGATGTAAGTTTAGGTTATATAACAGTAGTAGCAATTCGAAATAACAACAAGCTAAACTACACAACAAAGATGAAATTATATCAAGCAATAGTGGCATTTGCAGATAATACAACATGGATAGCAAGTAATAAAGAGCAAATAGAGTGTATATTACAAATCACTGAAGATTTCTTTAAACTCAATAACATTTAGATAAATAAAAAGAAATTAAAACTTATTATAATGAATTCAAGTGAACTGAAAGAAAATAAAAAGATTAGATTGAACAACAAATAGATTTTTGAAGAAGAAAAAACTAAAATAACAAAATTTTTAGGAATTTGGCTGAATAATAAACTTAATAAAGGTCAAGTGAAAACAAGAGCTAAGAATTGGTATGTTCTACAGCAAGGCTGCTCAATACCAAAAAGATAACAGGTGCTCAGATATTATATATAAATAATATGTATATAGTGCCAAAGTTGATATATAGGCTTTAAGTATTAAAGCTTTCAAAATGAGCAATCGATACTATACAAAGGCCTATAATAGTGATAGCTAAACACAAATTAGGAATTGCAAGAACAATAAGCAATAGTGTAATTATTCATAGAAATTTGAGCAACTGCAATGCATTATAGAACTGGCTACTAACTAAGCAAATTACAAGTTTGCATGCACAAATTAATTTAGCAGGTTCTGAAGAAAAACTAACAAAAATTAGAATTAATTAAAAGTTGCTATTACTAGGTGCAACAGAAACAAACTGGCTGAAAAACTCAGTGAAAGTATGCAGCAACTTATGGAAAAACAATTTAGTATATCAGATAATGCTCAAAGCTAAAGAGTTACAAATAATATTTGATTTTAATAATATAGATATAAAAAAAACAGAAAATAAATTGAAAATTGCAGATGTGTTAGAGGACAAGTTTATATTATAAGTAGCTTTAGCAATAAGAAAGCTCAATATATTCTTAGTAAATCAACTTATCAATAAAGAAGGCAATAGAATGATTTCATAGCAGCAGCTCAAACTATTAAAAAAAAAATTGAGCAAAGAAAGACCAGCAAGATGGTTTAAAAGAATCGAAGAAACCATTCTAGAAAACAAAAGTAGTAGACAACTTAAACCAGAATTTGTGTTATCAGAAGGAAATAAGAAGTTATCATTACAAACAACCTTAGACAGATGCTCGAATAATAACAGAAAAAAAAATAAGTTGTACTAAAGGTTCCACAAATAGAAAAAAAAGAAAACCTAGTAATTAGAAAAATAGTTGCAAATACATCCAAAAAGGTGCTTACAGAACATTAGAAAACAAAACTACAAGAAAACAAAACAGGTGAGATTTTGGAAAAATGTAACAGTTGCAATTTAGATCAAATTGAAGAACAGAAAAGTTATAAAAGGTAAAATAGTAGAGAAGACATTCAAGGCTCTTTATTAAGATTAATCAGTAAGAAAGAAGTGTCCAAACTTGAAGTAGAGCAAGAAATGATAAGGAGATTAGAATATAATAAGTCAATCAAACTAAGCAAACAGAAAAGCCCAGTCAAAGAGATAATATGTGAAGATTTAAATATAGAGCTTATCAAAAAACAATAACTTAGTCAAGTACTTAAAGAAGAGCTAGTTCATAAAAACCAAAAAAACAAATTAGAAAACAATAAGAAGCTAATCTTCTATACAGACAGATCACTCAAGAAATTAGTAACAAAAAACTCAATAGAAAGTGACTACATAGAAGTAGGATGAGTGCAAGTAAATAGTAAGAAGGAAAAAGTAATTGATGAAGATACAATTGATGCATGAAATTGGCCTTTATTAACAAAATCAGAGTTGCTTGTAATTTAGTATATGCTGCTAATAACACCAAGAAAGAAAAAATCAAAATTTACACTGACAGTATAGCAGCAATAGCAGGTCTTGACAAAGGTAAAAAGCTAAAGTCAAGTAGACATTAGATTAAAAAAAAAAATTATAATCTTAAAAAAAGTATTTTAGAATTATTTAGTTTAAAAGAATTAAATTTAGATTTAGTTAAAGTAAAAGGATATAGTTGTAACAAATGGAACAATAGAATAGATAAATTAGCAAAAGAGGTAGGCAAAATAGATAATTCTGATAGAATAATAGAGGCACTACCTTCAAATTCAAATGTTTCACTCTGCTGAGAGAATCTAATAATCGAAAGCTCAACAAGAAAATTTATCAAAAATGTATTAGAACTTAAAGTCGAAGCAGAATAGAGATTTATATCATCAATTTAAAAAACAGAACCAATCTTGGAAAAAGAAGAACATAACTGGTCAACATTATAACAAAGTATTAAGAATTAAAGTAAAACAAAATGTACAAGTATAAAGAGAAATAGAAAATTAGCAACATTAATTAAATATATAAATAAAAAACTACCTGTGTTTAAGACCTTGGCACAAAGACAACCAGATCTATACAAAAACGCAATTTGTATACTTTGTAATAAAGATCACAAAGAAGATCAAAACCATCTAGCAACATGTAGCAAGCATGAAAAAGAGTAGGATGATACAGAAAATATATTAATTGATCTTGCATGAACAGTACTTGCAAAAGAAACCCAAAGAAAAACAAGTAAAGAAGAACTTAAAAAGCTTTTATGAGGAACTTCAAAAGAAAAAAGATACAAGCAGATTCAAAATTATCAAAGGTTTAATGCAAGAAAAAGCCAAAAAGTCAGTACAAGATATTATACAATCCTTAAAGGAAACCAAGAACTTTATAACAGTATTTACAAATGCAGCATAGAATGGATTTTTTGAAAATATATGGAAAAAATGATGTAATACTGTTGCTGACTAGGAAAAATTATTAGGAATTAAAACTACAATTAAAAAGAAGAAAAATAACAAAATTGAAGCAAGATCTCACTTTTTAAAAAAACAAAAAAAAAACAAAAAACAAAAACCTCTCAAGCAAGAAAATATGAAAAGAAGAAAAGGCTATAAATATAGATGAACAAAATTGAGTCATGAGAAAAAGAAAAGAAAAAAATAAGGTTCAAGTTCAGGAAACATGGCTTGATTTAGTTTTTAGTTTTGTAAATAGAAATATAAAACTCTTTTTTCAGGGTCTTACTGGCTAGCTTGGTATAGCCCTAGGCCAGAAATAATTTCCTGATCTGTGCAACAGACTGCTTCTGAGCACTCACAGAAGTAGTTAGGGGTTGTCAAACCAAAATTTAAGCCAACTTTGTACAACATGTATATAAGAATCTTAATAAAGGTAATTGGCAAGGCTGTCTAAGATAAACAAAAACTTAAGCAGTTATGCTAGTACTTTATTAAGATTCTTGTAATTTTTTTTTTTTAATATTAATGATAAGGCTATACTTTTAACTTTATTAAAATTTAATTGAAGTTTTTATAAAGAAAAGCTTGCTTTTAAATTACATATAAAGAATAAAAACTTAGACATATAATCTGTAACCTAAATTTACAAGAGTGACCAAGGCTCACTTAGATTTGGATGTTAGTAATAATATATAAGAGAGGAGTATGATATTTAATTTATTGAATAATTTAAAGATCAATGTTAGTAATAATTTATGGTATTGAGATAGAAGATAATGATAAACTAAAAAGAGAATTATGAGTTGAGTTTATAGAAGATGTAATTAAAGACTGTACTGAATATGAAATACAATATAAAATCCATAATTGTTTATATATTTGTTGGTTTAAATAAAGAAGAAATTTAATAGAAAGAAAGGTAGCTATATGATAAGAAATAGAAGTATTATGAATAGTAGAAACAAGATTGATAGGGACTAAGCCAGATAAAGTAGAAATAAGAGATAGTATATGAGAAAAGTTGTGCAGTTAAATATAAGAATTTCTTAATATAGATTAAAAACAGAATTAGCAGACATGTCAAGAGTAGTAGCATTTAAAATGCAGTTAAGGAAATCAGAGATTAAGTAGTAAATTGTTTGAATAGAAGGACAAAAAGTCCAGTATAATGAGGAACTAGTTTGATTACATTGGTGACAGAAAGGAGAGTAAGAAAAGTTATGTTTGTGAAGAATATAAGAAACAAGTAGTTTATCTAAAAGAATTTTAACATGAAAGGTTTTTAGAATAGAGGAATGAAAACTATGAACAAAGTTAGAAACTTTTTGATTGTTATTAATATAAAGCCAAGTGACTTCCTAGTTAATATTAGATGCAATAGTAGACCATTGTTGAAAATGATGTTGAGATGTTCAAAATATTATAATATGAGCTTGATAGATAGTACAGATAGAGTGTTAAATAGAAATATTAATAGAAAATTGGTCAATAAATAGAATATATGCAAAGTTATAAGAGGTTTTATTTAGAAATATTAAGAAAGGTAGTATTTGATAATTATGAGCAAACTGGTCAGCAAGATTATTAAATGAATCATCTTGGTATGCAGTAACTTTGTGAAAAGTAAGCTAAATATTGTATAAGTTAATAAAGTTAATAAGAGTTTGCCAAATAGAGAAGTATAAAGTATAAGTATGAGAAAGTTTAGAAGCTGATAAGCAAATACTGTAATATTTGGAAATTACAGATTGTAAGTCAGTAAAAAATATAAACAGAACAGTTTCTGGAAGCAGTAATAATTGCTGAAAGGATAGCAAGAATTTCAGTTTTAAAAGAGCATAATCAAAGTTTAACTTGTATTTGAAATAAATATATAGTTGTAAAGTTATCAACTTGAATCTAGCCTATGATTATAGAGCATTGAGAAGTACCAAGCTCAATAACAGAATTATTAATATAAAATAAGATAGTAGTTAGATTATAATTAGAATTAGCAATAGACTATAAATTGTCAGTAAGTTGGCATGATTAAAAGATATAAGGTAATTGTTGTGAATTAATTGTCAATGAAGAAGAAGGTAAGATATATAAAGAATATCAAATAGCTATAGAGTATGCAATATCAAGAAAATTGGCATGTAGGTTAAGAGTTTTGTCAGAATTAATACAACAAAGTAATTTAATAGCCAAATTTGTAGGAATAAAGATGATGTATTTATTAGCAATTGTATTGGAATTAAGATAGCATCAAAAATAAGGGCCTGCAAATTGCTTATTTTTAAGACCTAGCCTGGCCTACATTTAGGGTTAAAATTTTTTTTCTGACCTGGCCTGGCCTGCATTTAGAGTTAATATTTTTTTGCTAATCTGGCTTGGCTTGCATATATTAAATTTTTTCTTCAGCCCAGTCTGGTCTAGCTCAGTCTGCAAAAATTTCTTATATAATTTTATAAAATTTTAGGTCTATACTAGTTTGCAATTATAAAATTTTTCAAATTTTTTAGCCTGGCCTAGCCTGCAATTATAAAATTTTGCTTTAGACCCAGCCCAGCCTACAAAAATTTGTGGGCTGAGCTGAACAGAGCAGGGCTGGGCTGGGCTGCAGGACTCAATGCAGGCCTCTAATCTAAGGCATATAATAGTAGTAAAGAGAGGAGTAGGATAAGGGTTAGTAAACTGAAACTAAAATGAATAGTGCTAGTGAGTAATAAGAGTAAGGCCTATAGGGCTGTTATGCCTTCTGGTCTTGCCAATAATGATTTGATTATTAAGAACAATAAGTAATCAGAGCTTGGTATTAGAGTTAAAGTGGCCAGTAGTATAAGAAAAGTAGTTTGATTAAGGTAGGTTAAAATAATTATATAATAAATGTTGATAGAAATGACTTGTAGTAATATTCTTAAAAGTAGTAAACTATTGAGATATAACACCTTTAAAGAGTTTGTTTAGTTTGAGAAAAATATAATGCCAATATAATAAATATAAATTATTATAGGTAGTAAGTTGGTCAAGTAAGAGAAGTTTGTGATGTCTAAGTTGTTTTTTAAAAACAGAGTATTTAGAATGAGAGAAGAAGAGAGATTTTATAAAGATAGTTCTATTATATAAAGTATAAGAAATATTATAAGTTGAATTGATTAAGAATATCCAACAAATATGTTTAATAAGCTGTATAATTTTAAAGTTTGTAATTAGGCAGTTAGGACTATTAATAATTAGGTTGAGATAAGAGAAGATGCTAATTGAAGACTAAAGATTGTTTTGTAATTGTTGAATTCAAATATAAGTAAATGTGCTTAATAGGTCAGAGTTATTAAGTTATTTAAGAAAATTAGGAATATGTTGTTGCAGTTAAATGTCTTAAATATGTTTAATGTTGTAAATTTGTAGATGTAAAAAGGTACTAGAAGATATTGTACAACAAAGTTTGGCTTTAAGTTTGACAAGACCAATATGCTGAGTGAAAATTTTGTTGCAAGTTGATTAATTGATTACAATATTTTGAAGTTAGTATTTAAGAGTAAGAATAATTACTGTATTAATAATATAGTGAGTATATGAGTCAGTAATATGTTTGATTTTAACAATTTGAATTAGTTGAGAAAATTCAGAGATAAGTAGTTTTGTTTGTTTAGATTGTTTGTTGTCCAAAGTGAACCAACAACCTAAAAATTTAAAAGGTATTTTAGAAAAGTGTAAAGAAAAAAGATAGTTATTATAAAAAATAGGTATATAATGAGATGGAGGATTGTTGGTAACCAGAATAAATTTTGAAGAGTTGACTTGAATCTTGGCTATAGTATAAAAAGATTTAGCTATATATAATATATGTAATAGTTCAGATTGTAATGAAGCAATCTAAAGAGTATTATCTATATAAATCAAGACAGAGTATTTTTTTTTAATAAGTTGAATGTTTAAAGTTTGAGATTAGTTGTTCAAAAGGATTGTAATTTGTAATTAGAAGTGTTTAAGTATATATAGAAGATAAGTGGATTATAATAGATATACCATAACAAAAAAGTAATAGTTTTATCTTGGTCAATACTATTGTGAACTGGATAGGATGAAGTTAAGCCAAAATTAGTTATAACTTGATTGTGATGATCAGTAAGAAGGTTAGAGAGAATGTTAATAGTAGATAAAGGAAGTGAAAGGTAAAAGAGTGCATGTTTAAAGAGAGTAAAGTTGACAAAGTTATAGGCTTTACTTATATTTTGTGAGAGTAACCAAATGTTCTTATGATTGCAAGAAGTATCTTCAATAAGGTTGTTAAGAATATGGATAGGAATTGAAGTACTGTTATTGAGAAAAGCAATAAATTAAAAGGTAAGAGAATTGAATATATTAAAAATACAGAGCTAAGTCAATTGATTAGAATTTTGGTATAGAGCTTGTGAATATGTTTGACAAAGCTAATAGGTTAAGTAAGGTTAAGGTCATCATCAAAAGTGTTTTGTTTAGGAATAGGATAAATGTAGCTATGTTTCTATTGCTTAAAAATTCTGTTTTCAAAAAGACAACAGTTAAAGAGAGCAATAATAGCAAAAGTGCATTGAGGGCTAATATGTTTGAGCATTTCATAACTAATGCCTATAGGACTACAGGCTTTGTTATTAGGTAGTTGAAAGAAAGTTTTTAGAAGTTTATCATTAGTAATAGGGAAATTAAGAGAATGATACCAAGTTAGATTAATGTAAGAGAATAGGAGGTAGTGTTGTTGCCAGAAATTATTAAAGAGAGTTTGATTAATAAGTTTGTATGCAGTTCAGTTTTGAAAATGAGATTGAATATGTTGTTTAATGATTAGTGGATCAGTAATAAGCTCTTGAGGAAGTTTTATATTAGTGAAGTAGACAGATTGGTATTAACAATTGAGAATGCTATTAATAGTCTAAATAGGATATGTTGTAAGGTTAACACATCTTTTGTCAGTAGCTTGGTTAATTTGTTGTTAAAGTAAGAGGGAGTTTTTAAGATAATAAGCATAAAAGAGTTGTTTTCAAATTAAGTAAGCATGTTGAAGCCAAGTTTGAATAAAGGTTGAATTAGTAGAGATAAGTAATTGAAGGTTACATTGTGACTGTTTATTAATTAGAGAGTTGTTTTGATTGATATAAAAGATATTAAAATGTTAAGTAAGTTTTTTAACAAGTTTAATAATGTGGCCAAGTTTTTTGAGAGATAGGTGTAATAGGGTGCTATAAGGTAAGTATTGATAGTTGTAGCTGCATTTGCAAAAGACTTTGTTAGAAATAGTATGAGTAGTAGAGTAAATAATAGAGCATTGAATTTTGTGTCAAGTGGTTTCAATACTCTTATGAGTTTCATTGTTGGTAGAAGTTTTGTATAATAGGAGTTGTTGAAATAAAATATCTGCAAAGGATTCTCAGTTCTTTGTAGACATAGCTTTGTAGTTAAAAATACAGCAGTTAATTTTAGTATGTTTACATAAAGGTTTGTTATAAGCATGTAGAAATGTTCAGATAGAGGAAAGAATTAGATAATCACTAGAGGTAGAAGTTTGACTGTTGTCAAGACTGTAAGAAAGAAGAAATTGTATATTGAATTGGTCAGTCCAGATGTAGTCAATATGGCTACTGCTAGTATTGTTAGACCAGATAAAGTGTTTGTTGTTAAAGTAAGCTTCAATATCATACATATTAGAATTATTAAGAAAGTTAATAAGTTTGTATTTAGAAGAGAAGTTGTGGATGTTGTTCTATGTATTGAAGTCACCAAGAATAATAAAATAAATATGAAGTTGAAAGGCTTGTTAGATCCAGTTAATTACTTTATTTTGGGTTTGGTTGTAGATAGAAGTATCAGTTGAAACAGATATACTGAAATGATGTAAAGCTTGATATTATTTCTAAAGAAAATATCAAGTGCTATAGTACTTTCAGAATGAGTGTAAACACTGTGAACATGAGATTTGAGATGGTTGTGAGTTATAATAGCAGTGTCTTTTATAAAGATAGAAGCATTAGACTAATAGTAAATAAAGAAATTATTATTGCAAACAAAGAGATTAGATTTGTTAGAAATTTTTGTTTCTGTGATGTTTGCAATAGATATGTTATAGTTAAGACAGTAGTTCTGTCATGTTTTTTTCTTAGTAAGTTTATTAAAAGCCTTTGACATTGTATGTAGCAATAGTTAGGTTAAGATGATATAAAGTTGAATTTGATGATAGTAAGAGAAAATTATGATTAGAGGTTGAGGAATAGTTATTGAAAAATAAATTGATAAAATAGAAGTAGGATTAAAAAGGTTAGATTTGAGAGAAAGATTATAGAATATAAGAAGAAGATATGAAGTAATAATAATATAATCTGGTAGAAAAGTGTCATTAGGAAAATATATATTAGTTTCATTGTAAAATAAATTAACAATAAATGTGATACAAGATATTGTTTTGTTGTTATTATATTTATCAATATGTTGAATTAAAGTTTGAATAGTTTGACTATGAGAGAGAAGTGATAAATTGTAATAAAGAAGAAATTTGTTAAAACATATATGAAGATCATAGAGGATTAAAGATGTTGTAAATGATCTTTTAAAATTAAAATTCTTGAAATTACTTTGCAATTATATAGATTTATCTAACAACTAAGTCTAGCATTACCCAGCTACTTAAAGGGTATCTAAGTGCAACCTGCTGCATTACTTCAAACAGAAGTAGGCCACTTGTTTGACTACTTAAAGTTTATAATGAAAGGGTCTTCTCCCTTTCATTACAAGTTTTAACATTGTTTTTCTAATTTTTTCATTAATTCTATTCTTTTTCTCTTTTGCTTGTTTTCTTTCTTCTTCGATTTTTTGCTAACTTGCCTTTTTTTTCTTCTTTGAATTCTTCTTTTTAACTTTTTTTTTCTTCATTTTGGTTGTTATACCTTTTTTTTTTCTTATTCATTAACTTTTTCATACTATATTCTCCAAACTTGTTCATAAAATATGTCCCATATTGTCTTTGCTACTATCTCTATAAACTGCTGTCTTGGCTTGATATTTAGGAGCTATATTAGTTTGTCTTGTGTCTTTTCTGAGATTAGGCCTTTGATTAGAGCTTCTTTTATCTCTATTTCTTCTGCTTCACTTTTTCTAAAGAGTACTATATATAGTACATATAGTATATCATATTAAATAATTATAAAAACAGTAATAATTAAATAAAATGTAGTTATTATTTAGAAATTTAGTATAAAATAAAAGTTTTACTAATAGCTTTACTAATAATAAGCTATTCATATATAAAATTTTTTGATTAATTTGATTGGTTAATGTTATGTGTTATAAAATCTAGAATTTACTGATTGACATTTTTATATTATAAAAGATGTGATCTTTAATGTTTATTTTTAGTTAATTCCTTAACTGTTCTATATAAAAGAAATTTTTAAATAGTTGGGATACTGTGCCAAGGTTTGAAGTGCACTTAAGTAATTCAATTCTTTATAAATCTCTGTAATCATTTTTTTTTAAAAATATTATGCATATAGTCTTAAAATATATACATATCTTAATATATTTTTAGTCTTTCTGATTTAAATTTTTTTTCAATCTGCTTTATATAATTGGCTAACTTACATGTTTGTTGTGCTCCTTATTTGCTATACTTAAACAAATATATAACTACAAAAAGAAATAATACACAATATTAAAATTTTAATAGAGGTAAATCAAATTTTTATTTTTCAAAAAAAAAAACAAAAAAAGAATAAAGAGAATGTATATTATTGTTACAAAGATTCAAATTAAGAAAAGTTTTTTTAATTGTTTTTTTTTTTTCTGCTTTTAATATTCTTAACCAAAAAACTAATTTTGTTTTTATTTGCTTTCAAAATATCCTTTTAATTTAAATGCTAAATATGCAAAAAAGTCTACTAAACAAAAAGCTTAACTCAAAACAAGAACTACTTAAGTTTTGTTTGCTTCTCAGTGTTTTTATATATTTGAGCTTTGTTAATAGCAAGTTTACTTAGTATAAAACTAAGAATATTATTTACTTTGAAGCCAAAGTCTTCAATCTACTTTCAGTACTAACTTGGTTCAGATAATTATTGGAAAGAGTTTATAAATAATTTATTAATTTAGTAGTAATAAGATATTTATATATATAAATTTCTTATTGTATTTTATAAAATATTTTAACAGAGATGTGGTAACTTAGTGAAGTAGTTAGGTTGTTAACTTTCAAGTGGCAGGTCTAGAATTCAAATCCCATAGACAACAAATTTTGAAAAATATATCTGTATTATAATAACTGTCTCTGTCAATTGGTTGAATTAGTATATCTGTAATCTTTAGTTGCATTATTTTGAATGGAAGCTTAGGGCATCTATGCAAAATGTAATATTACACTACATAGAGGAATGTTAATAATCAGTATTGTATAAGACTTTAGTGCAAATCTATAATAAGACCATTAGGTATAGAAAGCAAAAGAACTAAAGAGTTGGAAACTTATTTGAAAATCCTAAGTAAGAAGATAGCACAAAACTTTTAACAGTGCTATTAAACTAATAGAAGCCTATAAAACATTTCCAAAGAGATAGGCAGATAAACCAGATGGCAAGATGTGTAGAAAAGCATATGACCAACTAGGTTGCCAAAATTGCTAAAGGAAAAGAATACTAAGATATACTATATCAGGCTATCTGAATTGAAAGTCTGGAGAGTCCTGTCAATTTAAGTAGTGGTTAGTAAAAGATAATAGAAAAAACATTAAAAGATAGATACCAGAATTTTGAATAAACCTTACAAGGGTATAGTAGTTTAATGGTTAGCTCTGACTGCAAGTAATAGTTTAGACCAAAGCAATATCAGATAAGCTGTAAATATAGAATACTAAATGCACTAATAGATTTAGTACAAAGTTAAATATGACTTAGTGACTATGACATATCTTCACTAATTTACTGAAGTTATTGATAGAATATAGTAGATATAGGATCAGAGTATTTAAATAGAGAACCTACAGATGAGTCCTAAGTATAGCAACTAATATAGAATCTTCAGATGAACTACTTAAATTAGACAATAACTAAAGTTGTATGAGTGGCTAGTTGTATCCTCTTTTCATGATTACTTCTGCACTGTTATATCAACAAATACTGACTAACTAATACTACTAATAAAATTCTGAATCACAAGTATTCATCTTAACATTTAAAAAAAAAAAATTTAACAATAAAGTTTGAGTTTTTATAATAAAATTCATAATGTATATCTATTACTACAATACTAAGCAATATATTGACTTTTATTATTATCTTATTTTTATAATTATACTAATTATATTATTTTCAATTTAAATCCTTATATGCTTTATATTATGTTTTTTTTGATTAGCAACAGATATATATTGTAATAGAATTTACTTTTTTTTTCTATATTAGTATATATTTATTTTTAGCTCTATATTATATTTTATATTTT
>CAJVQA010002797.1:0-21041 GCA_910591915.1 Cetraspora pellucida | reverse complement strand
ATAAAGACAATAAGTGTATACAACATGATCTAAAACAATCTAATAATGATAAAGAGAAACTCTCCAAGCATACCTACTAGCTTATAAATGAGGTTAAGTGATTAAGCTCAGAGTTAGATACTTTAACATTTCAAATTAACCAATTACAGATTTCTAATACTAAATATGGAGTCAAGGATATCATTCGATTGAAAAAATAAAATCACTCCAGTCAATGAACAAAATATTAAATAGTAAGTTAGCATTAGCTCAGAAGGATGCATTCTCAACTCAGAAAGAGATAATAAAAAAAGAATCTAAGATCATATCTCTCAAGTCTGAATTAACAAATATAAAGAATGAACTAATGAATACAAAAGATAAATTAGCTTCAAAAATTAAAAAAATTGAGTATTTAGATGCTTTATGCTCTGTTTTACAGAAAACAAAAGATATATTAGATCCTGTAGAGTCGAAGACTTATTGCTCTGCAATAGTTATGAGAGGTGAGAAAAAAAATATGCAAAGTGAGGAACAAAGTTTTATATTGAATTCTAGAGATACATCTGAATCTAGACCCGAATGGTCATTGCTTTGCAGGCTCTTTAAGGGTGACTCTTTGAGTCATAAAAGTCTTGCAAAATATTTTAAAAGTAAAACATTACCAATTATCACAAATAATCAGAATTCGGAGTTATTAATTCAAGATATTACAAATAAGCAGAATCTGGAGTCATTAATTCAAGATATTACAATAAAAGAGACAGTATGCACTGGTGAGGCTTTAGTTAATGATAAGTATCAAATTTCTTCTTTTATTAAAATTGTCATTATTGTAATAATAGTGATATTAATTATTTGGTATATATATAGGAATATTTTTCATCCACTCCCACCTTCTTGTTCTTTGAACTCAAAGCCAAATTATAGCCACCGTATGACCATCTCTGACAATTTGTTTTCTGAAATATACTCACAGAGTGAGGGCACTAATGTGCCTAAATTGACCATGAATGAACAAAGTAAAGTAAATTATCAGAGGAAAGAAATTTTTTATCTAGTTTATAAAAATTATAGATATGGATTTCTAGGAAGCAGTGCTTCAAGTTCCCAACTCATCTGATATACAAAAAAATCAAAAGAAAGAACTATTGCAGAACAAGCCCAAAGGGCAAACCAAGGATTATGGCTCATCGAGCTTATTTTCAAAGAAAATGAGTTTCACTCTATCATCTATGAAACTTTATCTTATGGATATAGATGAAGCTAATAAACATGAATCAATTTGAAATATTGGATATCCAGTAATGTCATGGCCCTTTAGTAAGGTAGTTAGTGGTAAGAGTGGTACAGGTAAAACTAATATACTTGAAAATATTTTTGTTGATAATAAAGATGAATGTATATATATAAAAAAAAAGGGTGGATCCCACTATATACGATGTGATGATTTGATAGTTTGTGGATATCACCTAAATAAATCTAAATGGGCATTTGTTAGATATATGTATAGAGTAATTGCAAGTGATCCAAGAGCACCATATTATGAAAATATTAGATTTAAATATATTTCATCTAAAAAAATTTCTAGTGTAAAGTTATTTTCATCTGAGAGAAGTACTGTAATTGTTTTTGAGAATTTATATATTGCTCTAAAGTCTATCCAAAACTAAATTATTCTATTCTTTACACATGGGCATCATTAAAATATAAGCCCAATCTATATAACACAAAAATATCATCATGTTTCAGTAATTATTCGTGAGAATTTATCACATCTAGTAATATTTAATAGTGGTAGTTCTTCTCAAGATGTTTCCAAAATTGTTGGTCGATATACTGATGATATAAAAAGTGCATCAATAGTCATTAATAGCTATCTTCGCAAGAGTGAGTTTATTGTATTTGACCTTAATAGAGCAGAGGATGATCTACTTGCAATCCGGTTAAGGTTTGATACCCCATTAGATTTGCAGAAAGAAATAGAGTTATGTCAGAAGCGTAAGACAAAAAATGCATTACTTATGAAGCTTACAAATTCTGAACCTGAAAAATCAGCCACATAAGTGTTCTGCTTCGCAGAAATGAAAAGTCTATAGTGTTATAGTATGCACTTCATAGATTTTTATTCACTTTGTGCATACCCAATTGTAATGAGTCAGAGACTCGTGGCTTATTGTGAAACAATGGCACTTATGTGCCTTCTACTCTTAAGAATAGCATTAGGAAAATGGTGGACAACTACCTATCTACAAAAAATATTATATTAATAAATCGATTTTATTTATGTTTCAAGTTTTAAAAGATGCTCTTGAAATCTATTCTGTAATTGGTTTTTCTTTTTACCTATCTAATCATATGAAATAATATATTCCTAATATCTACTAATTTCAAATTCAGCAATATATGGAAGTCTATTATATTTTTTTATATACTCGCCATATTCCTTATTAAGACACATTTTAATTTGATCTAAAGAGATTGGGTTTTTCACTTTGTGAGGGATTAAACCTAGAAATTTCTCTTCTTTAAGAGTATTATTATTCAGTAAACTCAACTAGACAAGCCATGCATTTGATGGGTTCCTTTTTTTGAATTGTCTCCAAGCATTTTGAATAATTCTTACTAAGCCATCTCTAGTTTTAGCTTTGCTATATGAATAATCCCAATGTTGCTTCATCAAATCTGCTGGTTCAAGTCTTTCAATATATCTATAAATAGCATTAGCATATATCTTCTTTGGCTTTTCATCATTAACTTGAATCAATTTCCAACAATCAAGACAAATTGCCATATGAGTTTTATGAATTCTAGGTTAGTAGTAATCATGCTCTACAAATTTACCTTTACCAAATGCTAGAAATAGAGCATGTGTATGATAATCGCTTCTCTTTCTCTCAGAGACTAGCTCTTGTAAAGGAACTCTAACCCAAATAGCCCACTGTATTGGAGTTTCATATGGTTTAATAACTGATAGTATATCATATCGTCTTTCAGTTTCAAAGAGTTCATCAAAGAATTGTTGATAATTATTAATACCACAATATTTGTTAATATATGATTCCACATATTTCAGATTATATCCAGGACAGTTATTAAAAGGTTTGGGTAATCTTCTATTTTTTTTGTCAATAACAATAAGAATAACTAAACTAGATATATTTAATGATTATTTGACTTATAATTTTTTTAACGATTATATTGTTTATAGACCTATTAGATTTTATTAACTTAATACTTCCTTAATTCCAGATTCAATTTTTGTGAAAGGTATTGTAATGAATGAATATCAATTAAATATATTAAGTCAGAGGCCCTATCGTCTAAAGTTATAGATAAAATTTTTTGTATGACTATTAGAGAAAAAGTATAATGAGGTGGATATATTCAAACTATTTCTCATCTCATAGCTCAGTGGACTAAACTACGAGAAGCTTATTAAGTCTTCCTCTCCTCACTACATAGACAATTATAATCTGACAATCATGCTCTCTGTGATAGTGTTTTTTAATAATATATATGAAATATATGACATGCTTTTAAGGGAGGGAGTACGCAGATCCTAAACCATTTAATGCAAATCCCTGCATCATAATATTTCTCTAATATAAAAGATACATAGTCAGAGGTCCTATCACTTCGGTAGTAGAAACGAAATTTTTTGTTTAACTAATGTAGAAAGAAGTGGATTTAAAAAATAATAAAAAAAATAAAAGGTTTATATAAGCCTTATGCATGTAGTGCTCAAGGAATGTTTTAAGTTGGTATATGACTTGCTATGTTTGATGTTGGTTGTGATACATATACGTACATATATATGATAAATTCTGATGCCAAATATCTTTTCATTTGTTTTTAAAAAATAGTTTACCAGACAATAATAAGCCATAAATATTTATACCTATATCACTAATTTTTTTGAAATTTTTATTCAAGATAGGTAGTTCAGACATGCAGTGGAGAAAGCATTCATAAGATGTTCAATTAATGTACTATTAATAACTGTATTACAATTGAATACTGATATATTTAAGGAATAATAGGTGACTTCAAATAAATACTTGTAAATATATATGTGCATTACTTTAATAACCACATATGAGTAGGTGCACTATCTAAATCAAAATTATATGTAATCTAGATTATATAAAAATTTGAACAAATCACTATTAAGTCTTGAAAGACAAAATTACAGAATGAATTTATATTTTAATTAAAAAATTTATGTGCATGTAACAAATTGTAATACCGATCACTTTACTAATTAATTTAATAATTCTCCAAATGATCCAAGTACTGTAACAAGTGCGAGAAAGTTAGATTAGAAAATTTTATTTCTAATATATAATGTAAAAATCACTTCTGTAGCTTGTAAGGGTGCTAATAAAGATCAATTTGTATTAAGACTTTGGACAAAAAAAATGCACAAGCCATGTACCTACATATATACAAATACTTAAAAATATCTAATTATTAGAAAATCATATAACCACATATAATTTTGATTTACATAATATATCAACCCAGGTCTGTATACCCAATATTTATACAACAATAAAGATATATAGTAGTATGATAAATTAAATTAGTAGGCAAACATTTAGATGATTCCAATATTTGAAATAATAAATATTATTTTTTATATTTTGCTAGTAAACTCCTCTTCGCAGGTTCAAGATCTTAAATTGAAACAGATTTAGATGGGGTTTATCCTATTGTAAATTATAATAAAATCAATTAAATGATGTGCTTACCAAGATGACTACGCTGGTGATTTTTTAATCTAACTCCAGAGCTTCGAGAACCTAACTTAGAAGGAGCATATTTTTGTGATTTCTTTTCATTTTTACTATTATTCTTTTCTAGATTCAAATTACTATCATCAAAAAGAGATCCAAATTTTTGCCTTTGCTTTATGATGGTTTTATGGATATAAAAAACAATACTATGTCTGATCCCAGAAATAATTGGAAGGTTTCTATAAACCAAAAGATGCGACCAGAAAGCTATTGCCTATCCCTGCTTTGCTTTAATGGCCAACTTTAATTTGGGAAATGTTAGTTCTCCACCTTCAAATTTCCCAAGTAGACAGATGATACAGAGAGTATTTCGATGATTTTTCAAGTTTCAGTGAAATTGGCAAATAGAATTAAAGTTAATGCCAACTATAGGAAAAACTCCAAAAGATTTGGGAACATTAGAACCAAGATTGTTTTTTTATTTTGGTATACAGAGTTGGATAAGTTATACCAAAATAGTTATTAACAGCATCAAAAATTAGTTGAAGCTCTTGAATTAAGCCTCGAACACACTTCTGATGCTCCTCACAATGCATAGATATAGTGTTTGTAGTGACATATGGCTCATTGTTGTTGTTGGTGAAACAGCCAAAATGTTCTATTAGATCTTTAGCAAATTGGTTTGATTGATGGGATGGATTGCTAAAGGTATGATTATAATATTGATCTACTATATTCCATGCAGTTTCAGTAGCTAAAGAGTTAGTAAGATCAAAAAAATCTACTAACATTTCACTGGCAGCATTTTTGAAACATTGTGGTTTAGAAATATATTTGTAACTATCAAGATGAACATCATCTGCAACTTTCTTTGTTGTTTCATCTGCAATAAAAAGTTTATCGTTTGGATGTTGCTGGAATACCTCCAAGGTGCCATGAAGCTCTAGAGGATTTTTTCAAGCCTCTATTTGCAAATTATATGCATGGTTGATTTTGGTCCATATATAGTGACAATGGTGATGAAATTTTTTCTAAGATTAGAAACCTTATCAAAACCTATCTAATGTCCAAATTTATTTCACAATTCTGAGAATGTTGAATCTGAAATGTATGTTGCATGAAAAATTTCTGATTCCAATAACATTAAATATTGAGCTGGCATCGAAGAGACATCATTATCAATAGGAAGTTGTTTGCTGACAATTTGCCTTTGATATTTTTCTTCTAAAAGCTTTTTGATAAATATGGACTCTAGACTGACTACTGTGAAAGGCTGGAATATATTGGATGATTTAAGATCTTTAGCATCGAAGTTCTTAGAAACCCACTGTGTTCGAATATAATTACAAGTTCCTTCTTATGTAGATTTGCGAGTCTCTATTTGTGTTTTGTGCTTTAAGAAAAAATATAATTAATATGTGACATGACCTTGACAATAAGAAAAAAATATTGTAATTTGGTACATACCTTTGATGGATCATAAAATATATTTTTTCTTTCTTTGATCTGATTAACATTAGAATTAAACGTGGAATTATCCTCTCCAATAGTTGAATTATTGGACTTTTCAATTTTACTTTTTTTATGTCATGTAGATTTTTTTTATGTAGATTTCTCTTGAAGGACTTTGATAAAATAATTGAAATATTTTGCAATAACATAGTGATGATATAGGTAAGTAATTGTTATTGTTATAAAAAAATATTAAGGTGTTTTGAAAAACAAATAAAATCAAAGCAGAACTTCATTTTAAAAATGATCCTTTTATTAGATATTACAATTTATTTTATGTTCTATAATTTCAGTACACAAAGCAGTATATTTGATAAAAATAACTTGGCATTACGAAAATTCAACACGAGTCAACTAACAATTATTATTCTGCATTATAATAATTTAACACGATAATTCAGTAATTTCTATGCTAACAATTGCATATTTACTATATTCGGCACTACAATTATTAAACACATCAACAATTACATATTTTTTATATTTGGGATTAGATCGTTAATAACTAGTTAAACAGGTATAATTATACAGGATACAATGAGAATTTTACATGCTATTTAAGTCCATTTTACAGATTTAGAATAACCATTATTTATTAATTCCTAGCTATTACTAATATAACAAACATATTGATCAAACATCTAGCTGGAAAAAATAAAGCATATACAGTACGTATATATTATATTACATTATATAATGCAAGTTAATAGATCCATGGGACTGCTTTTATTTTGGTCTAGGTCAAAGCTAAAATAGTGATCAATATTCAGGGTTATCAGTTCGAATGAGCAATAAAACCTTGACTGGCTTTAATGATTATTGACCTTAATTAAATTTTATGCAGTGTTACTTTAATTTCTAACAGCCCTAAAATCACCAGTCTAAAAAATTTTGCAACCAATCAGATTTCAAGACCTTGTATAATGCAAAGGAAGCACAAAAGAATCAAAATAACAAAAAAACGCCTATAGCTTAAAATTTTGCTTATGAAAGTGCCTTCTGCATATTAAGAAAAAGTTTTCCTCATGAAATTTTACTATATTTATAACCCTCTAAATCAAATGCTAACCTACTAGTAGGACCCTAACCCTAAACTAATAGCAAAAATTTTTTTTGATATGTTAATGTTAGAAAATGCTATATGATCGAAATTTTTTTGCCTAGTGATACTAGTCTTATATTAATTTCTCACAGTCAATTTTTGATATCTAGAAAGTCTATATAATACTGCGATAAGAAAAAGCATAAAACTCTGTGAAGCAGGAGATGCTTTGCATCCTAAAAGGGCTATAATAGGGAAGAGTACAACTTTCTTTATCAGTAGTTTTATTGAAATTCATATGTTACTAGGACTTGGAATCTTCGCCATTCCCAAATCGTCAACTTTTTTTACTTCATAGTAGTGATCGTCAAATCTAGGGGGGTTTAATTTCACCTAAAAAACGACGAAATGAATTCAGTATTTGGAACTTATAGCTAAATGGGGTTGCTTTATGTGGCTAGATCTGGTATTGTGTTAGGGTAACGCAATTACTAATCATGTAACTTTTTTTTTCTGGCAGGTTTTTTAGATCTATCGAATGTGAAGTATAAAAATAAGTAGTTTGCCTATAAGGTAAGTTAGCAATAACATTGCTTTCATATATATTTTTTGTCATGTCAGCTTCTCTGAAAAATTTTTCATATTTGCAATTTACTTCCAAGGTTCGGTTATCATATATTGTTTATACGAGATTTTTTATTCCTAAAGTTAATTTCTACTTACTATAGGTTCTTTATATATTTCTTGCAAAGTCCCCAAAAATGACAATTATTAATCTTAACTGTCTCGTCAGTGGTAGCAGTAAAAATAAAACTTTTACTATTGAGATTTCTAATGACAAAAAGTATGAATTGCTCAAACATATGGTAAAAAAACGCTTAGCACCTTTATTTGATTCCATTCCTTCTACTCAAATCATTCTTCGTTCATCCGCTAATGGTCCGATTTATAAACTAATGATTAGAATTTCTAAAGACTTCGCTAATAGCCCTGATAATAATGGCTTTCATATTTATATAGACCCTTCAAGAAATTAATTTTTTTTAAATTTATATTTTTATTAAATAGTAATTTTTTTTATTTGTATTCGCACCTATAACAGCAATTATTTTTTTTTATTTGTATATTAATGTTCTAGCAATAATTTTTATGAAATAAAGAGAGGGGTTTCGTGCCCCTGCTATTTTTTATTTTAATGCGATTTTTATAAAATAAAGACCATTCATAGCACGTCATGCTTCTAACTGACTTTATCTCATCCACCAATTCATACCACCTGGCCATTCGTATAAATTAGTCTTTCCATATAAATGCAAAATAACTTCCAAAAGTGTAATTTCGAATTTTGATTAAATTAAGCTTAGCTACTTATTTGTAAATCGTGAATGATTACCAGTAGATTGATTGGCCCTTGGTTTATACTAATCATACCACTTATATATTTAATGTGCTATAATGATTATTATTTTCATTTAAGATCACTCAGTCCAAAATGCTTTAGTTGAGTTGTAGTTGAGTCACGGTTGAATTTTTCTTATATAATTATATGAAAAAAGATCATATCTCAGTTGAGTCACGGTTAAGATGCATTAGAATCTTAGTGATGTGGACTAATGATCTAACTCTTTATTGATATGATAAATACGTAATAATAATATATATATTATCATTTAATCATGATTTCTTGTCATAGACAAGGTCATACAGTGACTATGCTTCCACTACTATACTTTTATCTGGTAAAATAAGGACATGATTCCAAGAGATAGGTAATGTGAAGCATCGAGTTTTTAACTCTTGAATCAGTTTCAAATTACCAGAATATGCTTTTAGTACATCATTGTATAGAATTTTTGGCTCTTTTAAATTAATGTAATGTAAATAATATGTATTTTTATTTCAACTATCTAGTCACCACTTATCATCTAAACTCATATGATTTTCTCTATATAGTGGACAATATGGACCGAGAACCCAATAGGAATCAGTTTAATGCTCACCTTCAGTATCAATACTATGATTTTTATCTAACTTTGGTGAGTTGGTAAAATGTGAGGTTAGTTTATTAATAACTGGATTATGCATCTCTTTTGATAGCTTTTTCTTAAATAGGAAGAGTTTTGAAGGGGCATAGGAGGCTTTTGGCTGTGCTAATTCTGCTGAAATTTGAAGTTTGGGCTGAGATATGGTTAGTGTATTCACCTCAATTTTTGGTAAAGTTTTCTCACCTACATCAGTTTTGGGTAAGTCATCTGAAGAATTGTCCTGATCATCGATGTATTCTTTGATAGAATTTTTAGTAAAATGATCAATAATCATTTGAATCTGTTTATTAGTAAATTTCGAAATAGCATTTGTGCTATATGACTTAATATATTTTACTTTATCTAAACCTATTTTTTCAAATAACCTGTAAATTTTTTTAGCTCTTTCAATTTTCTTATATAGTGATTCGTCCCTAATGCCAGGATTTTGTGCAATAATAAAATCATAAACTTGACCTTTAGCTTTTTTCATACTCACTTTATTCCTAACCATGAGTTCATCAAGACTTTTGTCAAGTACTATAATAAAATTACTCTAGCATAAAATTTCAGCCTGATTAGCTTTTATTGATTCATATTCTGCATCACATGCTTTTTCATATAAGTGGGCGATATTTTGGAAGATGCTCGATTTTTCCTGACCTGAGGTCAGCAAAATTTCAGTCACATATTCCAGAGATATGGAGTCATAATCTTGGGTGAATGGAAATGCATCATCCTGGCTATCACCTGCAGATTTTCTGAATTAAGCCTTGTTCTTTCTTTTGCTTGTAAGAAATAGTGGGTGCAATATTTTGAAAATTTAAAGGTATCTCTTGAGAAATTGCTTCACATTGAAGTTTCTTTTCCCTATTGCATTGCCTTATTTCATTAGCAACATTTTCTTTATGTATCATTTCTACAAATTCAAGGGTACTAGCCAAATCGTCATTAACAATATCTTGTTGTGAAGATGTTATGGATGTCATAGGCTCTGTTGGAGATTCAAATAAATATTTAGACTTACCTTTTTGAAGTTGGGTAGAATCGGTAATAATAGATTTCTTATTTTTTGTAGAAGATGCATTTTGGTCATTAATAGTGACTTGAGTCTGTATCTGTTCCAATTTCATGACTCTATCTTTCAGCTCGGTATTCTTAGCAGTAAGTTTGGTAATATCTGTTTGGTGTTTCTTTTCTAACTCTTCAAATCAGATCTTGAGCACTGCATTTTCTTCTATAATCTGCTTTAATTTTATATTCTCAGCCTCAATTTCAGCACATTTCTTTTTAAGTTCAGGTATTTCTGCATTCTCCTTCCTAAGTTTATCAATCTTGGTTACAAGCTTATAATTCAATTCTCTCAACAAGTCACCTTTAGATTGTATATTTGTCATTTTTTATATAAAACACAGATATATTCAATTCTTTTATCATAGAAATATATATTTTTATCGAAACATACATGCTATGTAAATACAAAAAATAAATAAATCCAAAACACATGACTGCGTAAAAAAATTCTCGATCATAGGTGAATTAATATACATCGATAACAATAAATAAAATAAATTCACGAAATACATATGCAAAAATAAACACAATTATGTATATGAAATCGAGCTACCAAGACAATATAAAATATATAAATAAAATATAAAATAACAAAAAATTCTAATTATCTCGCGAATTTGAATCACCAGGCCAGCTTTATTGATAAAAGATAAAATGAAAAACAGGAACACAAAGATTAACATAGAGGAGTTAATATACTTGAACTATTTTCTGAACTCTAAGATCTATTTTTCTTCTTCACATTAAATATCAAAAAGCTATTGACAAGTAAAATGTTCTATAGAGATAGAAAATAAGTAACCAGACTACAAAGAATTCTATATTACACAGTAAAATTTAAACATACCTATAATATTAAAAATGTTTCTACAAAGTCAAGCACTGTATCACTATTTGAAAGCTTTACTGAAATAGTGGATGATCACAATTCGTAAAGGCAATGTATCTCATCTTTATCTCTTATGAGAACATTCAGGTATAATCGAGTGCCTGCTACCTGAATACCAACAATGCCAAATTCCTCTTTGGTTGGTGAACACCCCTTGTGCACCCAAAACATCCCATCATTAATCTCTCTCCACAACTTGGTTCTGTCCATTTCTTCTTTTTGTTCATTACAAACCAACCAAGAACATTCTCCATACATCAATTCATATTTCTTTTTTTTATGTTTTAATATAAACATAATATCTGGTTTTTTTCCATATTTTTCTTTCCTGTTCTTACTGACTAAACTTTCTTTTTCCGCAGTAGTAATAAAACCAGACTTTCCAATTGGAAGATTTTTTAGTGAAGCTCTAAGCACGGGTACTATTACCTCTGTAATAGAGTTCCAATCCATTATCCGTTTATCCATTTATCCATCGGTTATCCAATATCCGAATATATTTGAATATCTGGTTACTATTGATATCCGGATAATTATCCGGTTATCTGTTAGATTATCCGGATATTAATAGTAAATAGATATCCAGATAAATTTGGATATGGATAAACGGATGACGGATTTATCCGGATCGGAACTCTACTCTGTAACATAAGTTCCCTCATTTAATGATTTAGAATTTTTAGAGGAAAAGGTCGGATTTTTCCAAACCTCATTTAATGCATCGATAATTTCTTTCGCAACTTTTTTTAAATTCTCATCTGATTCTTTCCACTTGCCGTCGTGCGAATTATTCAATAAAATTTCTGAAGTATCTTTAGAAAAATTTTCTACATATTCCTCACACATTTCTCGAATCTCATCTGAAGCTTGTGGTTGCATACGTAATTTGGGACCCATGAAAGATTTGAAAGCATTGCGGGGCAACTGGCGCACCATCTCAGTTTTATCACTAATTACTCGACTTCCAAGTGGATCTTTCCAACTCACAACTTTCTCAGTAACACCTTTCAAGCTCTTTCGTAAGTGTATAGCATGGATGGCCTTGCTTTTCTAAAAGCATAGAGCTTCAAGTAAGAGATGAATATAATTTGTATTTTGGTTATTAAGAATATTTACCGCAAGACGATTTTTTAACTTCCTTAAATTTGTTTTAATTTCATCATCACTTAAAGGTTCCATTTCTGCCTCCATTTCGCGTATGCTACGAAATCCCTCAAATACATCATCAAACTAAAAAAAATGTAGATATATTATTAAATTTGATAATGGCCATCATTATTAATTTTATTCCCACGTTCGAACGCCCATAAGAATAAAAAATTTTGTGCATAGGTGAAACCAACAACGCCTCCAATGCGTCTGTGGATTAGAGTCCAGTTCTTGCATGGCTATGGCATCTATGGCTTCAAACTAGCATTTAGCTTATTTCTTCCTACTCGGTATGCACTTCTCATCATCTGGTTCTACTCTCAAATTTCGTTTTCTTTGAAAATACATACTGTACCTGATCAGATATCTTCAACATTCTCCTGTATCGGTCAGAATCTACTTCGCATTCCATTAGCGCCGACGAAGTTACACGACTTACTTCTACTCTTAAGTCTTCCTTTTCTATTCGTGGTTCATCACCTAATGCCCGGTAAACGAGAGAAATGGCTGTAATTTGTGTCTCAGGAGCTTCAGTTAAAAAATTATAAAGGTTATTATATAAAGTGGTTTGCATGGTTATTGCGTTTGTAAAAAAGGTCAATTTTGTTAATGCACAGAAGACAATCAACTAGTAAGCAACAAATATTATAGCTTTGCTATACCGTCCTTTTTATACGTTTTCCATCAACTTTGAAATTCTATAGTAACAAGTTGAAGAATGTACGTACGTACATACCTGCCACGAGATGATTGACAGAATTTGGGTTGGGGTACTTATTTCAGAAAAATGGCACAAATAAGTAAGGTGATACAAATAAATTTATATCCAGTAACACATGTTAATGAATATATTTGTTATGTGGACAAATTATGTATAACCAAATCGTTAGCTGATTTATTTTTAAAACTAGACAGTATTTTTTTCTAGTACCACGGGTACTAAAAAATCGTTAAGTTGTAAAACAAGGTTCGCGTTGGAGAGGATGCAGTAGTAAGAATAATTTATGGTAATAAGAACTTCAATGCAAACTAACTCAAGCTTAATCACCTAAAAATTAAGACAAACTAACTCAACCTCAACCACATAATAGTCATTAGTATAGCGGTAAGTGTTATAGAATTTTTTATATAACTTTTTAAATCTAAGCATATTACTTATTCATCTTAATTTATGCACGTACACTTAGCTTCTATTTACATTTAGGGTATCTACCATATTAGTTATGACCGTTAAATTCTATAATAATCTGCCTGGATAAAAATCAGTTAAGTATGCTCACGCTTACATTTATAGTCAAGGTTATTTTATAGGCGATTAATTCACATACAATTCATTTTTTACAATGTATGTGCCGACAATTGTATTAGTGCCACAGATAGTTATAAAAGATAAGTATGATTACAATTAATAGCGATAATACTAATTGATACTAATACTATACTTCTTGACTTGTAAGTTTGATACTTTGTTAGTTTGCCATTTTTTCGATTATTAATAAAGCGATATGATAAGCTATAGATAAGATATAGGAGAAAAGTTATTGATAACAAAGGAAGAATGAAGTAGTAGTATAACATGTAAACAGATTGTGCAATACGGATTTATGGGATAATAAATATGAATATCAGTATAGTATGGATGGCTATATTAGTATGGTATAGGGGTGAAAAATTATCCTGACCCAAGGTCAGCGAAATTTTTGGCAGAGTAAGTACAGAAATTCACATTTTTACTGCATACACTTCGTGAAATTTTCCAGTGCCATCCTGTAATCTGGTAATTGGGTAACTATGGGATAACTACGGGACAACTACGAGATTTTTTTTTATATTTAGTATAATAGATATATATTAACTATAGAATAACTACGGGATAACTACTGGAAAACTGTGGGATTTTTTATTTTTATTAAATTATTCTTGCCTTAGAGAGACGCTTCTTTGAAGCTAAAGAATTATCACATTCACATCGCTTATATATTCCCTCTGCTACTTTTTTACATGTTTTGCAATATAGGTGTGAATGGTGATTGCATTCGTCACAAACCTTAAACCCATGCTTCCAACCTCTAAAGATATGCCATTTTTCGAAGTAATTTTGTTTGTTTTTATTTGTAAGTATACTATATTCTCTCATTGTTATATATTAACAGAAAAAATATAATGTGGCTAATTTTTTTATTATACGTACAAACCTGTAATATGTGGCATCATATGCCTGTGCCCCGTCTTACAGATAAATTTTACGTGGACAAATTATGTACGTATGTACGTACAACGATAACAATAAATTTTGTTAATCATTTGAGAATTATTGTTAAAATATATATGTATATTTTTCACCCATATATATTAGCAGAAAAAAAATAATATACTGGTACGTACGTACGTGTTCTAATTTTTTATACATACAAACCTGTAATGGGTGGTATTTATGTTTGTGATCATTTAAAGCAAAGGTAAAAACTCTCGTGTATGGAATTTCAACACCTGTTATTATTTATAAGATATACAAATAAATATTCCGTAACTCAAATTATAATAATTATTTTTGATTTGTTTGACATTAAATGTGAACTCGAGTTCACAGGCGCAGTAATCACGTGATACTAAAACACTTATTGATTAGAACGAATTACCCTGGCTATTACGTATTCAATCTCTTCCCAACTTAATTTTGATATAGATGATGCTGAAAATGTTTTAATACAAACTATCATTTCTTTTCCCCTATCTTTAAAAATACTATTAAAAAGAGCATATATTTTCCACGCCTTTTCGGTTCTTTTACGAAGAGTATCATTAGAAATTTTTTCACCAATTTGTTCCCGAACCTCTTCATTAACTAATGCTTGGGATGTTAAGTCTCCATGTTTCAAATTTTTATAATAATTTATGCGCATTGATAAACTATCCCCAAAGGAGTAATAACACTGAATGAGTTCCTGATTTGTGCTTTCATTTTTGGATTCTACATGGGTAATATTATCATTGAGCTGTAAAAAATTCGTAGCATTTTATTATATGTTACATTAACTTTTGAGATTTCAGAAGCATCAGTAGTCAATTCGCTTATAAGTTTTTTTAATGTAGGTGAATCTTCTTTTTTAACCTGCTTTCTTGCTTTCTTACTTGATGACTTATTACTAGCATCACTAACATGCTTTTTCTGTGTTTTACTCTCAATTAATATTGGATTATTATTGTGACTACCTTCTGTCTCACAGAGTGGGGGGTCTTTCTGACCTAATAATGGTGATACAGCCATTGGAGAACCTAATCCAAAGTCATCGCCTAACATTTTAGTCAGAGCAGAAGTTCCACTAGACTGAGATGATGATTTGGAAAACCTTCGTTCAGATACTACTGGATCAATGATTTTATTACAATCAGATAAAGGGCATTTGTTTTCTGTTGTAAGTAAAAAATTTTTTTCTATACATTTTCTATAATATGTATGTCCACATGAAAGTATTGTAAATAATTCGAAATTAACAAATAATATTTTGTTTTCACATAGTTTACATGATGGCAATTCTGTAACAACGATATCTTGTACTATGTTATGTTTTGTTTCTTTTAAAATATTCAAGGTGAGATTTTGAAGATTAGTAAGAGACATAATAATGATGAGTTACCAGATAAGTTTTTAATAACAAAATTACTTATATTTAGTTTTTTTATATAGTTTATTTCTTACAACTAACAAAACTAATTTGCAGATTCTATTAAACTAATTTTGGATTTGGTGATCTGTTCATTCACGAATTAATTAGTATGAGAGGATCATTAGATCTTTGATAGCAATCATGAAGAAAAGGAGGCATACACTTTATAGATTTTTATTTCACTTTGACATCACAATTATAAGAAAAAAAATATTAATATAAAAATATATCTCTCAATTGTGATCTCAAGAATAGCATTAGGAAAACGGTGGACAGCTACTCTCTTGATCCCAGTCTATAAAGAACCTTCTAATGATCTGCAGAAGATGATCTACTGTATTTGTTTATTCTAGATTGTTATTGCTTTGAGTATCTGCTCTATTTCATTATCTAACCTTTCACGATTCTCCTCTTTAGCTATTTAATAATAAAGTTTATATAATTCCTCTAGACTAGTATACAGATCATTATCTGCATACCTTTTGCGATAATTTTTTAGCCTTAGAGTGTATGCCTCTTCATTAAAAAACATCTTAATTGCAATTGTCTTAATATAATCATTCAGATTCTTTTCAGTTCGCAATTTTTTTAGATAGCCTTCATAATTTTTTGTAAGATTATCATATTTTCTGCCCTTTCATAATGCAGTTTTTATAACTTTGACTTGCGCAATTTCTATATCTTTATGATCAACCATTTTATATATTTTTACTATAGCAATAAAAAAACTTTAATTAATAAAAATATATTCTTTAGAATTTTTTTTTACCTGAAAAAATATTTGTTATAAAGCATCTATGCCTTGACATAAAGTTTAGCTTTCATAGCTCTTTTTTCTGCTTGCTCAGGAGATATTTCAGATGCTACCAGATGTTTATATAATCCAATTCACCAATGTCCATAGAGAAAAGTTTGAATTCCATCAAATAAGATTCAGCATTTGTTATCATATGAATTTAATCCTATCTTATTCACTCTTTCCAGATATATTTGATGATCATAACTGTGAAGACTGTACATGTCATGCTGAGTTAGTTTCTTATTCCTAAGACATTCTAGAAATTTATCATATTAAAGCTCTCTTTTGATCACACTTTTCTTTACACCCTTTGCCTTTTGGATACTATGCTTCTTTTTAGAGTCTTCAGAATCTGGGTTATTAGGAGTTTTAGGATCATGCCTCGCTAGAAGGACTGAGTACATCTTTGGCTTTAAACATACTGTTTCTCCTATAGGTATGCTCTTTGTCTCATCTTTTATTAGAAATAAATTATCTGAATAGTTAAAATCAAAAATGTCTGGCCTTTCTGCTCAATCTTTATAGATGTTATCTGTTTCTATCTACATAATAAGTGAGTCTGTATTAGTATGAAGTAGATGGGCCTTATCTTCATAGCGAGACTTTATGTAATTATACCAAAAGTTAAACATCATAGCCTTGCTAATATCGAGAATTGCCTGCCCTACATAGATTGGTTTGTTTAGAGTCACTATGCTTTTTAACATGTGAACTGCTGTGATACCCCCTTCGAATACTTTAAAGCCTACATATAATGATGAACTTGCTAGGCATCTGATTTTTTTATCCTCTTCTGTTTGGAATAATTCTACTCTCATATGTTTACAGACATTCTCCATCTGCTTGCCGAAGACTGCATTATTTTTTAGCTTATAATACATGATCCAAACTCATCCTCATTTGCCTTGGCTATTTTGCATTTACAAATATTTTCCTCAATATATTCCTTCATTTACAGAGACTCCTAAACTTAAGAGTGCTATGAATCTTTGTAACCTTCATTCCGAACTTCATATATGTCTAAAGAGCTCAGTAATGAACTATATAATTCTTCTTAATAAAAAGGATCTGAACTAGCTTTTCTCCAGATACATATTTCTCTTCTCCAACATTTTTATTACATACTAATATTTTATTGTATAGACTAAGTCAGTTTTCTGATATTATCTGCTTTTCTGGTACTAAAGGATAATCTGCAAAGTAATTATATAAGTACACTGGGGCTTCTAAATCAACTTTAAGTATATAGCTTATTTTTGTATCTGATGCAATACTTTGGATGTCAGGTACTTCCTCTGGACTTACCTTATCTAGGATTTCTGTCAGCATGTATTGGGTCATTGCATCTGAATATAAGGCATTCATATCTTCATATAAGGCCCAGGACTTCAGCTTGCTGGGCTTATAGTCTGGACATTATGGATTATTTGCTTTGGCATATTGATGACTTGCCATTGTCATTCCTCTATAGATTCCATTTTCAACTATCAAATACTCATCCATATCTGCCATAAGCTTAAGTTCTACCCTACTACTTTTGTATAAAGAATCATTAAACATTCCAGATGCAGAGACATAGTGAGATGAATCTAGACCATCATCTTTAAGACATATTATGATATAATTTATGAAAACATCTACAAGTAAAAGTACATTAGTCTCAAGATAAAGGTTATGATATTCTCCAAAGTTCTTTATCTCGAATATTTGGCATACCTTTTGTGCATGTTCATAATCCTCTTTACTAATATTTTGTTGACTAAGAAGTGAATAAAAATCCTTTTTAGATGGAAGGCTTGTTTTGTCGAATTTTTTCTATGCATTTGTCCAGTCATATAGAAAAACATCCTTTTGAAAAAGAAGCTTAATCTTGTCTATTGAATAGCCTTTTTTAGTAAAATACTTAACACTTAGAAAGAATTTTTCGATTTTTCCCTCTAGACATTCAACCAATTTATCTAGCCCCATTCCCATATGCTAAAAGCTATCTAAGAACTGAAGCTGTCATACATCTATGGTTTTGTACTTTCCTATATTCTCTGAGATGCAATTTAGCTTATCAGCTGTGAACTTGCTCACAACTTTCATAAGCAGATGAGAGTCATACCCTCAGAAATTATGACAGATAAGGGGCACTTTAGTTTTGAAAGAGCCTATACGCAACTTTTTATTACAAGAGTTATAAGCTGAGCCTCGGTACTTTCCATTTATATGATCATGATCTTTTACTTTTTGATTAAGTGCACTTAAAGCTTCTCAGTATCTTTTCTGTACCTCTTTCTTTTTAGGATGTTCTTTTTCCATGCATGATTCCTATTCTTTGATTTCTAATAAATTATGCTTTGTTTCTTCAAGTTTTTGTACTATCTCTGGTGCTGGTTTTAAAAAAGGTCTCTTGCAAATCCAGCATTCTGTCACCTTATTGTATGCTTTAAGATTTTTTGGTGCTATTATCATTTCTGCAGACACAAATAAGTCCTCCTGTATGTTTGCCAACTTCTTCTCAATTTTTGTAACGAATCTTTCAAGCACATCTGGGTCCCTATATAAATCATGACTTATGATTTCATAGTTAAGTGAACTATTCATATGAACAACTATGTAGCAATAACCACATGGCTTGTGCATCTGCAATCTTTCAGTATGGGTTAACTTTGTTTTCTTTTCTGAAGTTAACTTTTCAGTTAACATTTCTAGATTCCAAAAAATGTGATATGGATTTGGTTGCATGCATTTATGATTATAAAAAGCTTTGATACTCCTATTCTTAACTGGCATTTGTGGTTGCTGAGGGGCATTATTTAGACCCTTGCATTTTGGCAAATGTTCATTATATCTTATCTTTGAAGAGTATACATGAAGACAATAATGACAGAGGTATTTTCATTCTTTATGCTTGCTATGATTGTATACCAGCTTATGTAAATCTTTGATAATACAGTAGTGACTTCTTTCTTCTTCTGTAATTACTAGAAGATTTACTTGCTTATATTCATCCACTCTTCTTTCTGAAACATAACAAAATTCAAGACACTTATTATAGTTATGCTATTTATAGACATATAGACTAATTTCAGGATTATTTTCTTCGAACTTTTTATAAACTAGTGTTGAGGCTGGTACCAGAATTGGAATGTCATCCATATTAAGTTCCTCCATGAAAGCTCCATATAAGTGATGCAGATTTCTTTCTAGATGAACTTTAACAGGATGCAAAGCTCCTAAAACACTCCATCTGAAACACCAATCATCATCATTTTGAATATTAATAATTCCATTATTATGTTTTGGCAAAGTTTCAGGCAAAGGTATATAGGCAGTAGGACCAATTGGATTGAAATCAGCTATTTCTATACTAAATTCTTCTATATATTCTGGGTAAGCATTAGATATTTGATATAGTGTTAGCTCTAATCATCATGCTTTTATTTGGTTATAAAATTTTTTTTTTAATTAATTAATTATTATATATATAGAGTATATATCACTTTTCGAATTTAGTGATAAAAATAGCAGAATGATTGGTGAGTATTTTTGCTCCTATTTTAAAAATTCTGGAGAGGCTTGTGGGAGAGCTTGTATTCGCCTTGAAGGATGTCAATTCTATTAAAAAGCTAAAAAACATATCTCTTGCTCTGATTGTAGTAAACCTACCTCTTCTGCTTGTAGCTGATGCCTATTATATATCAGAGGCTATTATGTTACCCAATATTATGATAAACTTTGGACTAAGGTTTTAAATGAATCTATCAAACAGTTTCCAGACAGTTTCGAAAAAGCAGTCAAAATCCATTCTTGACTAAGAAAAGTTGGGTCAATTTTGCAAATTTCTTCTGAATTTTTACAGAGGAGTATTAGAGTTAGATTTACATGATTAATATATTAATTTATGAGCTGCTTGAAGCCAGAAAGAGTTAGTTAACAAATTTTTCTTTTTTTTTGAATTTATAAGAATCATTAGACTTATTAATGGGGACAATTGTTTTTTTTTTTTTTTTTAAATATTAAGGTAAGTACTTGCGACCCAGAATTTTATTGATAGTATATTTGGCTAATGGTTGCATTACAACCATAGGGGGCAATTATGGGAAGAGTGTACAACTAGCCACTTATACAACTTTAGTCATTGTCTAATTTAAGTAGTCTGCCCGAAGGTTCTACACTAG
>CAJVQA010002796.1:0-21044 GCA_910591915.1 Cetraspora pellucida | reverse complement strand
GGTCGGGTTGAAGCTCTAACCCGAAAGTTTTCAACCCGACCCGACCCGAAGTTTCGGGTCGGGTTCGGGTTGGCTCATAACCCGACCCGAACCGACCCGTTCGGAGCACTATACACAAACAATATCACTCATATTTACCTATCTGTTACCAATATTATCAAATCAGTTCTTATCTTCACTAGACAACCTGTCCATCTAATCAATTGCTATACAGCCTTATAAACATTTTATTACAACATACTTTAAATACTAAAATACTCAATACTACTTCAAATACTATAACCAATTTATATAACCAAATTAAGCTGTTGAGTAGTATTACTATTTACAGTATATCAGATTTATCTTTAATCTTTTCAACTCTAACAGGTTTAATACCAAATGAACTTATTAATATCATTGCAAGTCTGTTATCCAAAAAAGTAGTTACAACACTTGTTACCAAGTTTTTACTTCATCTTAACCAACAAATTTATTATAAAATCTGAATTCTATACTGTATCTTAAGACCTACAGCTTAAACTCCTAAATATAACATACTTTCAAATGCTGTCTCACTTTTATCACATTCTCTCCTACTCAATTCTATTAGTTCAAAAATAAACTTCTAGTATATTCAATATATTAAATATCAAATCAATTTTTTATACATAATTGCTAATACTCAAATCTAGGTGAGCCTTGGTCATTCTAGTTAGTTTAGGTTACAGATAAATTAGTCTGAGCTTCTATTTTTTTTATAATATTTTAAAAGCAGAATTATACTTTATGTAAAATTTTAATTAAATATTTAATAAAAATAGAAGCATGACCTCACCATTAATATAAAAAAAAAATTTAATTTTAGTAATAATTTGTAGTATTAAGATAAGGGTAGTAGTAAGTTAGAAAGAAAATTATAAGTTGAGTTTATATAAGATATAATTTGAGATTGTGCTGAATATGAAATACAATATGGGATTCATATTTATTTATATATTTGTTGGTCTAAATAAAGAAAAAATTTAATAAAAAAAGTAGTTATATAATAAGAAATAAAAGTATTATGAATAATAAAAATAAGGTTAATAGAAACTAAGCCAGATAAAATAGAAATAAGAAATAGTATATAAGAAAAATTGTGCAGTTTAAAACTGTTAAGTGTAAAAATTTTTTAATATAAATTAAAAACAAGATTAGTGAACATGTTAAGAGCAATAGCATTTAAGATGCAATAAAGAGAATTAGAAATTAAATAATAAATAGTTTGAGTAAAAAAACAAAGAGTTCAGTATAATGAAAAACTAGTTTAATTGCATTGATAACAAAAAAAAGAGTAAGAAGAATTATGTTTATGAAGAGTGTATAAAACAGATAGTTCATTCAAAAGAATTTTAATACAGAAGGTTTTTAAAATAAAAAAATAAAAGCTATAAGCAAAGTTAGAAACTTTTTGATTATTATTAATGTAAAGCCAAGTGGCTTTCAATTGATATTAGATGCAATAGTAAACCATTGTTGAAAGCAATATTGGGATATTTAAAGTGTTATAATATAAGCTTGACAAATAGTATGAATAGAGCATTAAATAGAAATCTTAATAGAAAATTGATCAATAAATAAAGTATAGGCAGAGTTATAAGAGTTGTTACTTAAAAATATTAAAAAAATAGTATTTGATAACTATGAGCAAGCTGATCAGCAAGATTATTAAATAAGTTATCTTGGTATACAATAACTTTGTAAAAAGTAAGCTAAATATTATATGAGTTAATAAAATTAATAAAAATTTGCCAAATAGAGAAGTATAAAGTGTAGGTATAAGAAAGTTTAGATGCTGATAAGTAGATACTATATATTTGGAGATTACAGATTGTGAGTCAATAAAGTTGTAAACAGAACAGTTTCTAAAAACAATAATAATTGCTAAGAGAATAGCAAAAATTTCAGCTTTAAAGAAACATAGCCAAAGTTAAATTTGTGGCTAAAATAAGTAAGTAGTTGTAGAGTTATCAACTTGAACTTAGCCTATGTCTATAGAGCATTGAGAGGTACCAAGCTCAATAACAGAACTATTAGTATAAAATAAAATAGTAGTTAGGTTATAATTAGAATTAGTAATAAACTGTGTAAGCTGTTTGTAAGTTGACCTAACTGAAAGATGCAAAATAATTGTTGTAGATTGATTGTTAATAAAGAAAAAGATAGAATATATAAAGAAGATTGAATAGCAACAGAGTATGCAATATTAAGAAAGTTGGCATGTAGGTTAAGGGTTTTGTCAAAATTAATATGACAAAGTAATTTAGTAGTCAAATTTGTAGAAATAAAGATAGTGCATTTGTTATTAAAATTAAGATAGCATCTAGAGCATATAGTAGTAGTAAAGAAAGAAGTAAGATAAAGGTTAGAAAACTGAGACTGAAATAAGCAGTATTAGTAAGTAATAAAAGTAAGGCCTATAGGGCTGTTATGCCTTCTGGCCTTATCTACAATAATTTGATTGTTGAGAATAGTAAGTAACTAGGGTTTAGTATTAGAGTTAAAATAGTCAATAGTATAAAAAAAGTAGTTTGATTAAAGTAAATTAAAATAATCATTTAATGTATATTGATAGAAATGGCTTGTAATAATATTTTCAAGAGTAGTAAACTATTGAAGTATAACATCTTTAGAAAGTTTGTTTAGTTTGAAAGAACAAACTATATTTTTATATTATATAGTTGTATAAATTTGATATTAATATTTATATATAAAATCAACTCTTCAAGTTTCTTGGATGTTAGTTTACACTTAATAATAAAAAATTCCAAGCTATCAAATTAATAAAAGAAGAGACTTATAATCTTATCAATATCACTAGCATAAAGAAAATTACTAACGAACAAATTGCCTATATTATCAATACAGTAATTATTCCAACTTTGGAATATTGATTATATAACACTATTCTTCCTTATACTACATATAACCAAATCTTATTCAAATATCTTATTGTAGCAAAACACAAGTCTCATTTTTCTAGATCTATACCAAATAGCATAATGTTTAACTCATATTTATAAAATATTTATAATATATGAAACATTCAACTCCAGCATTACATCTCTAATTATATTCAATAAATTAACAACTCTGACCTTCTTGGCATTACAACTTGAATTAGACTTCAACAACTACAAAATAACTTATAGTCTCTTATTAATATTTTATATTATTCTAAACCAATTATTAATGATCCTAACTGACATTTATTAAACTTTAAAATTATTTAATTTTTTATTTATTTTGGCTTAGTAATCTTAGTCAATCCTAATATTATATGGTCTTATACAATTAGTAATAGAGGCCAGTTACTAGAATTAATTTTATCTTAGCATTCTAAATACCTAATCTTTAAAAAGCAACTTAGACAATCAAATATTATGTATCTTGAACAAGTTTGCACAGCTGACAACAGTACCTTATTAGATTGGAAACATCTTTCATCTAAACTTTTATACTTGCCTAAGAAAAAAAAACCCCTTTGGTTTTTCTACTTAGAAGACACAATTCTAGCACACTCTTATTACTAAAATATATTACCATACTACCAATCATCTGGTCATAATTCTTATATCTATTATACTATTAATATATCTAAAAAAACTTACAAAATCTAAACTTTGATTACTTTCATATCACAACAAAGAAATTATTATTGAAAAAATACAAAAATACTTCACCTCATCTAACTATTACTTTATTACTTACTGGACTTTTAATATAGATTTAAATTACTCAAAATTCTATCCTCTATCCTTTGCTGAATACAAACAATGTACAGGATGCCACTTTAATTTTTATAAAATTAATCAAACTTGTACTGTCAAAGTTTTTGCAGTTATTTTAATACAATTTCTTGGCAGAACTAATTCTAAACACCAACTCAACCTTAATGCAAATTACTTGGACCTTATCTGCTTTATGGCTGTTAAGCATTTAAGCTGTATTCTTCCTCTATCTATAATTTTTATTTCTAATTTAATCACTTCTAAAATCTTTATTCCAAATGAAACTACCAACAAACTTATATCTATTTCTTAACTTAACCACTCTTACCAACAACTATCTTTTTATACTGATGACTCAGTAATCAATATTAGTATTGATCAATACACAATAGGTATTGGTTGGATCCAATTTAATAATAACAATTAAACTATTAACTTTTTTTCTGCTAAAATACAATTCTGGTCCTTATTATATAAAGCTAAGCTCTTCTTAATTATTACTATAATCTCAACAGCTTTACACAATTCAGTTGTCAATATTTTTTACTGATTCTTAATCAGTAATTTTCAAATTTAATAACCTTTAACTTTACTTAAATTACCTCAATAAGCTGTTTAAATTCAACTTATGACCTATTTGGCATACTTTGTTTAATATTATTAAATCACACAAACTACAAATTATCTTTCACAAAGTACAAACTCATTCAGATAATAATCTTAATGAGCAAGCAGACTTTCTTGCCAAACAACATTCATCATTGCCACTTCTTTTATTTAATTATACAAATCTTTATAATCTTTACCATATTCTTTAATGGGAGCAACATTATATAGAACTTTTTACAAAATATTTCATTAAACAAATATGTAAAGCCTACATATTAGCTATATAAGTATCACAAAAATGTAATAGTGAGTAGTCATACTTTCTTAGAATATTGACTGAAGATCTACTTGACTTTATTTTAATCATAATCAAAAACTTTTACACAATATTACTAAATTAACTAAAATCCTTTAAAATCAAAATTTTTCTTAATAAGTTACTAACATATCAACTATTTTATACTATTTACTCAAACCAATATTCAGATACTAATTGCTTTCATTGTAACCTAGCTAACTTCTATTCCTACTAGCATACTTGTGCTAATGCACTTTTGCTCAACCAAATTATTCAAACATCTACTAATTAAATCACCTTTAGCAAATTATCTAATCTTGAAACTTACTAAAAAAATAATCTAATTTATAAAATTCTTTATTATCTAGCTCTTAATCCTCTATATATCTTATCTAACATATTTTATTCTAATCTTACTTTCAAAAAACTTATTTCAAAGTTACTCATATCGACAGTTCAAAACTCTAACATATTATATAAAACTGCCTTCCAAGTTATTATTAATATTCTTTTTAATATTAATAAACAATCATATGAACAATTATAGAAAACATATTGCATTCATTTCTCTAACTGAAAAAAACAACAAAATAGATCTCAATCTCAACCAATCAACAAACCTTTAATATCATCTAACTCAGCAACTAGGCATATAAATTTTCATAGAAACTATACTTATTCATGCCTCTGTAAACTTTCAAATCAACTATATACTTACTTTAATATATATCCTCCTATTGGCCAAGCAATTCACAAAATTAATATTTGGTTTATTCTATAGATCAAATATAGCATATTATCAAATTATATACTAAACATTCAAATCTAGATAAGCTTTGATTATTCTAATAGGTTTAGGTTGCAAATAAATTAGTCTGAGCTTTTATTCTTATATGTAATTTTCAATTTATTTGTTTTGTACAAATAGTAGTAGCTGTATAGGTAGCAGTTTAATAGTTAGCCCTAATTGCAAGTATTGGCCTCAGTCATAGCATATATACATGTAACTATTTTAAATTATTAATAAAGATATAAGCAAGTTCTTACTTTAATACTAAAAAAAAACAAAAACAAATAGTAGTAACTATATAGTTAGCAGTTTAATAATTAGCTTTAAATGCAAGTGTTGGCTTTGGTTATAGTATATATATATGTAACTATTTTAAATTATTAATAAAGATATAAGTAAGGCCTTATCTTAATACCAAAAAAATAAAATAAAAAATATGAACATTTTACAAATAAAAATTTTACTAATTATTATACTCAATTTTTTTTACATTTTGTTATTATTTGTTTATAATTTTTAATATATTATTTGTCAAATTTTGATGTTTAACTATACTTAAATATATATATATAGTTATTTAATAAATCATTCAAAGTTGTTTAAAATAAAAACATAATTACATTCATAACATAAATTCTTTTATTTTGCATATTACAAAATACATTTGTTTTGAAAATTAGATTCTTCTACACATCTTTCTTAAATATATAAACACAAATTAAGTTAGTCTAAAAATATATATATATAATTGCTAAGTATTTACAATATACTAAGAATTTGTTTAACTATTTTTCCTAAATCAAATTCCTCCTTCTTCTATTTAAAATTATTTAAGTTGTTCTTTTTGAAATTATTTCTAAACTCATTGGGTTTAAAAAAAAACTAAAATCTGAAAGTTTGCATTTCATTTTCTCACAAGGTTTCTAAATAATATTAGTTGTTACATACTAGATCACTAATGCTTATATATTAGGTTGCTATCATTATATGTTAGATTACTACTGGTTATCCACCCTATTTAATACTTGAACCGAGTAAGAAAAAGTTGCTTTATTAACTAGACAAATGCTGTATTTATACTTTTTGATGTGCAAGTGTTTCAACCCCGAATCCTGGGTTTCAAACCCGTGCATGTGCTACTATTATCGAAATTGACACATCTAATACTTTACATATGGGCTAGGTGCTAAGAAAAGGGACGAAATTGACAATTTTTTCAAAAGCTGTTTTTTTACATAAATCAATTTAAAATAAGATTAGAATTATTTTTCACTTAAGACTCAAAAGTAGTTGTGTTAATAAAATTTTGCAATATAGCTTCTTAAAGTTTGCATTTTCTTATAATTTATTATAAGATTTATAACAAAAATTGATTTTCCGAAGATCTTTTTTTTTGTCAATTCCGTCCCTTTTTTTCTCAGCACCTAGCCCATATAGAAAATATAACGAAAAATACATGCAAGCGGAAATTTTACAAAAATTTCATAACATACATATGTGCATAATAGACTCCTGCTGTTAGTGATTATTTTTAGCAAATATATAGTCAACATCTGTTCGAGAAGCAAAAAATTTTGAGCGCATAGATGAGCAGCGTAGTTCAGTGTGCATAGTCCAAGCATCATAACTCAGTGTATGTGCTGAATAATAGATAGAGAAGTTTATACCATCGGTTTAATTTTGTGGAACCACATATTTCCCTCCGAAAGAGTTTTTTATAATAATTTCTTAAAAGCGATAAATTTCCATAAAGGCAATACAAGTGCAAACGATTCTTTCATACGTAATGCTAAAACTAACCAACTAAATAATTACCTAATAACTAAATAACTAAGTAATAATTAACTAAATAAAAAATTTCCATAAAGGTGTAGTGCCAAGCGCAAACGATGTACGTAATAATTAAATTAGTACTAATGATTAATAACCATACCACCTATACTAAAAGTTCATCAAGTCACAAATATGATTCAACGATTACTTCATATCCCCACAAAAATACCGGAGACGGTATTAGCCGTTGTAAATATTCAGATCCAAATTTCAGTAACCTTTTATTTATAATACGTATACTTAAATACATAACGATAATACATTTTTTACATTTTACATACGTATCAAATATGTTAATCAAATCAGTCACACTTTATGGACGATCCTAAGTAATACCAGCTGATGTCATTTTTTTTTCGATTAGATTTGGTTCCCCTTTGCCCATACATAAAAAAATAATATCCCGAATAATATCGCCATTACTATCACTGGTAATAATTTTAAGCTACCTACACCTATAGCAGCAATAGACTGGCATGTGGCTATCAAACTTCCTTTAATGATTCCAATGATGCCAAATCCTACAGATCCTAAGATAGGAGCACAAGTACCTAGAGCACCACAGGACTGAGCTATGGCCACCCAACTTCCTTTAATTATTCCAATAGCACCAAATCCTAAAAGTCTGAGAAATCCAATAACGAGCCAAGGACTGATAAAAGATATGACAATTATTAATAATCCAATAATAAAAATGATATAATATTCTGTTATAAATTTAACTATTGTTTCAAAGAATTCCCGAATTTTTTCAAAGATTGGTTCGAGGGAAGGAAATTGGATTTCAGGCAATTGGATTTCAGGAACCTTAACTTCAGGAAGCTGGATTTCAGAAAATTTAATTTCAGGAAACTGGATTTCAGAAAAATTAACTTCAGGAGATTGGTTTTCGGAAATTTCAATGTTTGAAAGTTCTACTATAGTCATATAAACGTCTGAAGGTTCATTATTAACCGCATTGTGGCCGGTAAGTATAACAGTAACATCTTCAGTGAGTTGTAGGGTTAATGCTTTAGAGGGTTTTTGAGGGATAGGAAGACTAATAACAAATTGGCATAAAACAAAGATTAAAATCGTAATTGTGACCTTAGAAAATGATTTCATTTTTTTTTTCTTCATAAAAACAATACTTTGGATTAATATATTAACAAAATGCTTACCATTGTTGCCGAAGTTGTTATAAAGTTACATAGTATTGCCGAATTCCGGTGGAAGCATTCCGTAATTACGCTTGAAGCACATACTTCATATGATACGATCGTTATCTTAACTTAAAATAGCAAATGTCCATTGACTAGATAGACACAATTGACTTTTATTTCTTATTGTCGACACTATTACAACTGATGTTTACTCGACTAAATACGGTCTTCCTCTTTTTACAATTAGATAATAATTTCTATATAACTATATAACATTTTGGTTACCCTTTTTATATTCAAAACATCTTACATAATCATTTTTTTAACGTTAAATATTTGTAAAAATAAGTACAAAGTACGCACTCATATAGGTAGGTATATAGTTGTTAATAAAGCTTATAAGGTAACATTGTGAAAGTCCAATCATGTTAATGAAAGTCAAAACTTATGTTCAAAAATTGAGGGGACCTATAAAGCAGTGGAAACTCATAATTTTATTTATTGAATTTGCTTTAGGGTTATGGCGACTTATGTTAGCGTCAGGCTAAGATTAGGTACGTAGATAAAATTCCTCCCCAAGATTTATAATGCATTTTTTTTAAAATTCTGAATATTCGTTGTTGATGATATAAAAGCTTAGCATTAAAATTAGTGAAACATCTTCCAAGAATATGACAAAAATTAAACACTTTCTATTATATAGCTAATAATGGATAAATTAAGAAAAATCTTGATTAGTAAACGCAACTCTTCGAAATATCAAGTTTTATAAGGCCATTACCCAAGCTAAAGTTAATACAATTCATTTGATATTATTAAAATTTGATACGTGTACGTAGTCAACTTAGCAATACGGCATCGCTGATGTATTATGTACGGCAATGCAGCATCGCTGATGCATTATGTACGGCAATGCGACATCGCTGATGCATTATGTACGGCAATGCGTATTAAGATGCTATTTTTTTTTTTCGGGACAACTGAAGAATTCCTGATGACCGAATCGATAAGTCAGGAGTTGGAATTTATGAGTATTTGATATCGGTCGACATCAGAAACTTATCGATGTGGTCTTGGGCAATTGTTTCATTTGTTCCAAAATTTATGAAAACAGCCTTAATTCTACATGAGCCGCAATGTCGCAATTCAGTAATTTTGCCGTCAATATACATACATACGTACAGTCGGCTCCAAAAGTTTATCACGGTTACACAAAACAAAAATTTTATGTAACTCTCGATATAGGAAACCTTCGATATAAGAAGCTCTTGGATAAGAAGGTTTTTACCAGTTTCAGTTAAAATTTTATGCTTTTTACATAAGAAAGTTAGATATATGAAAGACTTTGGCTGGACCCGGTGACTTTTTTTATATCAAGAGTCAGTTGTATTCATTAATATTTTGTATATTATTTTCGTGTAACCGTGATAAACTTTTGGAGCCGACTGTACGTACCTGCGAGTGAGCCGGGTGATACAAGCCTGGGGATCCTAATTAATAAATCGTCCTTTTTAAAATGTTCATTTATCACAATTCTTGAATGCTAAAGGCATCTTGGGGTTCATTCCGATTTTAACTATCTCCCATAAGATGTAACTCAACATGTACTAGTTCCCTAGTGAACGTCATCTTTCTCCTGAAACTGTGGTTACCATAATTTGGAGTGTCCAGGATTATGATTCGACATAATATTCGCATAATTTACATAAAATATGCGATTTTGCATAATTTAAAGAAATTCGCATAATTTAGCATTTTCACAATTGGAGTTACACGGAATCTTGTCATCAAATCGGCCTACATTATACTCTAACTCTGGGTAGGATCATATTAATAACGTGACCAAACTAGATGCACCTTCAAAAATCATCGAATTTATCTAACTTTTTATAGTATTGATAACGATTATATGCCAACTACATTCGTGCTTGTAATAAAACATTTCTAGTAAAAATTTCGAGCCTTTAGGTTAGGGACAGGATCTTTCCATTTGGTTAAGGTTCGAAGACATTATTTCACAAAGAAATTTTTATAATATGTAAAAGATTGTATCATAGTCTATATTTTGGACTACTATGTAAACATCTATCTTGTGGTATGCTCGATCTTGAGGTTTGATTGGTTAACGGAAATTTTTTCAAGCCTAATCCCTAGGTTTGCATAATTCGCATAATTTACAATAATTTGGAACATAATTCTGGACACCACAAGTCGAGGGCATGGTCACATGATAATCCGACCTCCTTATTGCTGTAATGATTTTGTTAAAAAACTATGGCCACATAAATTTAATATCTTGGTTTTCATAACATGAAACTTTCGATCAGACCCGGCCGGGTTATGAAAACCAATTTATTAATTTTGTATGGACTAAGGAATTTTTAAAAGTTTATTACTATAAGAACTATCAGTTTATTATAAGACTGTGTATGAGATTTTTTTTCTTTTCCGTTCAGTTGTTATTCATATTTCGGCGAAGGTGATCTCATATGTAGCAATACAACTCACGTTATCGTGAAGTCCTCATGCCAGGAAAAAACCATTACTATAGCTTATATCGAGAGAATACTACATATACTTTAATATTTCAAATTCTTCACTATATAAAGAGTTCGCTATAACAAGAGTATTTGGACAGACTGATTCTTTCAGTTATTTAACTCGTAAGTATATTTTAGGATTCTACACTACAACCTTTAATTTTCAATAATTCGATGTCCTTTGTATAATTTACAGTAATTCAAGTTTTGCAGTTCATTTTTAAATATATTCGTGATTATTATTTAATAATCAAGTATTGAATATGTTTAGCTATTCATTCTGGTCTAATAGTAGTGATTTTGTCTCTTAGAAAACAAGTAATAAAGCTTTTTTTTCAACTTAATATTCAAAAAAGGATTGATAAAAATATGAAAATACTGTTTGAAAAAAAGAAGTTTTGGAAAAATTCGAAGAACTGCACTGCTCTCTCGATGTGATTATATCCTTGCTAAGTAAAGTACTTTTAGCTAACTGAATAAATTAATATCGAAATTTCTAAAAAAAATTCTCAGTAACATTTGTTAAATAAACTGAGTAAGATAATGTGGTATACAGTATGGCCTAATAATTCCAGATACTGATTGCCAGAATTTTTTTATTTAATTTAAATAAACAAATTTACTTAGTTAGCGAATAGATAAATATAAATAATAAATAAAATAATACGAATTTAAACAGTTTATCTTAATTCATAGAAACTTTATAACTACTATTTTTAATACACCAATTACAAGTAGATAACAAATTTACTATGGTGCTGGAAGTCTATACTCAACAGTTACACAGAGTGTTTCAAATTTTTAAATGATTATAACTTTTTATCTGAGAGGTTTTAAAAAAATCCACCCAGTAACTTTATAGAGTTATATCAGCTCTACATATTTGTCAAATATCTGTTCAAAATCTTATCATTATAAAGAGTTGATGCGTTTTGAAAATTGAAAATTTATATGTAAATTTATAAATTTATATATAAAATTACAATTTTCAAAATACATCAACTTTTTACAATAATGAGATTTTGAAAAAACATTTGGTACATATGTAAAGCTGATATAGCTCTATAAAGTTACTGGGTGGATTTTTTTAAAACCTCTCAGATAAAAAGTTATAATCATTTAAAATTTTGAAACACTTCGTGTAACTGTTGAGTATAGGCTTCCAGCACCATAGTTAATATATATTTAAATGCGAATAAAATAATGAGTAGCATTATGTAACCATAGCTATTTTAACAATTAATTTTTTGTATTTATCAGATAAATAATATGAATAAATACGAATAAATAAGGGAATATTCACAAACTTAAAAAGCTTATTAGAGCGATCGATCAAGAGTTCTATATTTAACTGAATTAATGAGAATAAACAAAATTAGACAAGCATAATGTTCAGAATCGAAACTGAAAGTTGATTAGCTATTTCATCAAATATATATATATATGCATATGGACATTGTTTAAAGATATACAATTTAAAAATCAATTTATCTGAATGTGAATCATAATTTTTGGTATTAAAAAGTCTTCAGTTAAATTAATTATTAGCTTTTTTTAAATTGCACGTTGTGGGACCCGGATGGGCCCTGACCGCTTGGGGCCATATCCCAATTAGGAAAAGATCGATCGCATCTGTCGCATTTGTCGCATCCGTCGTATACGACCGATAGGTCGCATCAGTCGCATCGGTCGCATATGACGGATATGACGGATAGCAGCGATCGGTCAGAATGGGCTTTTAGGAAGCATCAGTCGTATGCATCGCAGAATGTAAATAGAAATAGATAATTATAAATAAAGGCCAAAAGGCCCTTCGGGAATGATAACTTCCCCTTAGCGAATACATAATACATTGCTTAAACACTTATAGTAAAATTGCTTGTAAACCGAGTATCATTATTAAACAATAATTGCCATTGCTATAATATATAATTTGTCCCTAACCGTAAGGTACAAAAAGTGTGTTCGCATATCTTGAATAACCAACCCTGAACCCCCCTACGATTAAGAAAATCCCATCCAAAATCTTGTTAACCACTCGCCAAATCTAACACGCCTCCTTCGACCCAATTTACCGACCCTAAAGGTTACACGAGGAACCTGACCGATTAGCGACTGACTCGCCGTTTTACGATTACAACGTCACTAAATAACGTGTTGATTTATTTACGTACGATATTAAGACTGAATTTTTATTTTACAAATTCCTGACCAAAATGTTTATTTTTTTATATTCGTTGATAATAATTTCCTAATACTATATAACTACATCAGTCTTAATCTGCTTACTTAACCAAAAGAATCAAAAAATTATGTAAACGATATTCTGTAAGTTATCTATAAGGAATTTTATGCTCATCAATTTTAATATATATTGCAAACACACTAGCCAAATTAGAATAATGTAAAACACACAACTACATAAAATTCTAGTAATGTTACTACACAGTCAGGCATATTACTAAAAATGGAAATCGATTCTAGATCGTTCCATTGAAATTTGTTGGCTACTTTATATCGGTATTTATTGTCATGGTTAGCTATTGTGAAAAGCCACAAAATGTAATCGAATTTAGCGACAAGCTGAACGTTCAAAGTGTTATAATCAACATTGATCCCATCGGGATCAATCCTTTATTTCAATGTGTATAAAAAATTATAAGTTTACTATTCTTTTCTACTCAAAATTTACAATTTATTTCGCTGATTACTGTATAACTCAGTTTCCGATTCGTAGCAAAGTATATAATGATCTACATTGCTGCATGAATTGTATTCTTGATATCTATATATCCTGTGACCCTAACTGCATCAAAAAAGTAACCCTAACTGGTACCTGACTTTAACGTTCCCCTAATTTGTACCACATTCATTGATGATTACCTAATTTATACATGTTCATCGAGTTCATCGCGTTCAATTCGTGTTCAATTCGTGTAAAATCGCGATCACAAAACAATGAACATGTCGATAAAAAAAGTATATAAGGATTACTTTTTCTTCTTACTTGCCTTTATCACTTTTTTCATATTATATATTTTATATTTCTTATATTTCTTATATTACTTTTTATTCGAACTTATATATTTTTATTTTTACATATTTTTTTTGAAAGTTTGATTATATAATTTTTATATTTATATTTTTATTTCAAACTTGTCGTTGAGTTGAAAAAAAATGTAAGAAGCGAGTAATCAATTTTACATTAATATATTAACTTGACGCTCTACGGTATTGCTTTTTATGATTACTCACATTACATCTCTTTTTTTACTGGGTCGAATGTTCGTCGTTTATTCGGTGATGGTTTAAAAAATTCGATCGTCGATTGTTTTGGAGTTATAAAAGGTATAATATTATTATTTTATTGTTAATTATACAAATTTGTAATATTGTTATAAAAAAAATTATATATTTAAATATCGTTATAAACAAAGTTTTATAAATAAAGTTTTACGATTAAATATTATTATAAATAAAATTTTGCGGTTAAATTTTATTAAAATAAAGTTTTATATTAACTATTGTTATAAATAAATTTTTATATGCTGGTAATGATTGTTATAAAAAAAATTAATTATTATTATTAAGTTATTTATAAGTTGGATAAATACGCAATACGCATAATAGGAAGTTTCAAAGTTAACAAATAAGTGATGTATTTCGAAATTAAATAAGATTTTGAAAATTTTATTTTAAATTTTTCTATTTAACGAAATAAATAGACTTTTTAATAACAAAATTTATTATTTCAACTTTATTAATAAACGAAATAAAGTTGATACATTGCTTATTTGTAAATAAATATACTATCTACTTCTGTCAAAATTAGATTTTTACATGTTAACTTTGATAGTTTAGTTTTATTGCAATAATAATTATCCTATACGAAGTAATATATCGGAATTAATTTTAGATTCAGTTACGTAACTGATCTTTGGGTGATACTAGAACGGTTATGCTAAGGTCGTTAAATAAAATATGAAATATATAGCTAAGTCTGAAACTTTGTTAGATATTTCAGAAAAAAATCTTTCATGAGGTGTAGTACTTTTTTTTTTTTTACATAAAAGTTATTAGTATAGATGGGCATGGTGCTTAATTGTCACATATTATAATTTATGTAAAAATTAACATCCGTTGTGATTTTCATAATTATAATCATGTAACAATTAAGCATAATGCCCATCTCTAGTTATTAGCATACATCTTCAGATACATGTTTTTTTGATCTTTCGCAATAAAAATGAAGGGTAAACCATATTTATTCAAACTTCATATTGATTCAAAAAATGATAAATTATATAAAGAAATTGAAGCGTACAAAGGGTATTCTAAAAATATGAAATGGACGACATTCATTGCCTAAATAAATGATTATGCTGAATACATCTTTTCTCAAAAAAAGAGTACCAGGAAATAAAAGTCGCTTAATTATTTTTATAAACATTAAGCGCTCCCAATAATATTAATAGGTAGAAAATTAGTAACTTTGGATTTTTTTTAGAATTTTTTTCGAATGCACTTTTTACTCAGAGTTCTGTAATCAAATTTTACTCAGAATTCGGTAATCAAATTTCAAAACCGATTACGTAACTGATATTGGTGGTTAAGCTAGGGTCATTAGAACTTATTCATTAAAAATCTGAACAGAGACGCTAGATATGTATAATACGTGTTGATCGAACTTTTTTTTTATGGATAAGTCCTAATGTCCAGAACGAAATATAATTGAAAGCTTGATGAAAGGTTTTCCATTGGTGACACTCATATGTAGTCGGTCGAAGTCTGGTTCACTTTGCACTCATGTTGTATATTAAATCTTGTAAACTCATTATCGAGATTTATGTGATCACGAAATGTTTTTTTCCACGACTATTCTACCTCCTCTCAGGTACAATATATGGGTAGCGGTCAATAGAAAACAGGCAGATTAATATTTTTTTAAAAAAAACAATTAATATCTTAACTTTTATAGCTCATGTTTTAATAAGTTTTGAAATTACACATAAAAGAAAGGTCGAATATAAACTTTAGTTTCAAAGTTTATCGAAATATGATTTCTTTTAAAATTATTTTCCTATAAAGGTAGCACATTTATACAAATGTAAAAGAGAAAAAAATGCCGTTTGCATAAATATTTCTTAATTGTTTGTATATATATTTATTTTAATTATTCTAAAAGAAAGAAGTCTTCAATTATTTATCTTTAAAGAAAATTAATGCAATGATGAAAAACATTATTTACTCAAAATGTCATTTATTTAACTTATTAAATTTATTACATTAAATTTTGGGAGTAAAGGCTAAAGATATACCTAACCTATTAGAAATTTAATTATTTAAGTTATTCATAAAAATGAAGAAAAAGAAGAAACATTTAATTTACCTATTTGAGAGATGAATAGACGAACTTGTATTAGGTGCCGATAAGATCTATAATAGACATGGTATTAACAACAGTTTAGCTGGTGTCTTTAGTGTGTGTTTTTGGATGAAATCTAAACAGTCAGAATTATATATTGACCTCAGGATAAATGACAGACCTAGTGATGGAAATTTTATTGTACATTTTTATTCAGTTCCTAGCAGAGACTGGACTCGAGTCAACTCGTAGCTTAAAAAACATAGTCTTAACTCGAGTTAATTCGAGTTAAGACTATGTTTTTTAAGCTACGAGTCCAGCCTCTAGTTCCTAATGGGTCATTGGTCCAATGGAGCATTATATTTTCATGGTTTTATGTTAATAACAGAAATATTACTAATTCCGAGAATAAAGATACACACTATCATTTTATTTTAGTATAGTAAATTAAATAGAGTTTAGGAAAACATATATGTTTAAGAAAATATACTTGATTTTTTTCGTTCTTTTGTTATAACGATAGAACTAATTTTACAAGTATAATATTAGGTGACACAACGCTCACATGATAAATCCAGTCAGTGTTGCCCCTAACCTTAACTCAAACTCTAATTCTGGTCATTGTTGTGCTGACAATATTCAATTTCATGTGATCCACCAATCACGAAAAAGGTATCCTATAGTTAGGGATGTTATTAAAGTATGGCGTCGTAATTATACTTGTTGGCAATACTATAAATCTTCACAATCCCACTTTATAAGTTGTCATAATCCCAAACTCTGGCCAAATACCAAATCCCAAATTCCAATTCAAACTACCAAATCCTAATCCAAAATCTTACATAAAGTCCGAGTTATATTTATTATTTTAAGTAATTTTATTAATTTAGATCACATTGATATTACAAATACCATAAATTGCTAACTTGTACCCTCTGATGATTTATTTACAGTAACATTTTAGAGTCATTAGAAAAATTTTAAAAGTGGTATATATTGTTAGTAATCCTCAGATTACTAACAATATATAGCACTCCTGCTGAGTATCATTGTTAGTGATTAGTAATAATATATAACAAAATTTTATTAAATTTTCTTAAACTTTGAATTTAGTTTTTTTAATATTTAGTGATTCAAATCAGTTGAAATTTATATTGTAAATAGTATATACATTTAACTAAATTATACTAAAGTTTTAATCAATTTAGATTAATAGTTTTTAAGAAATCACTTGTAAATAATAGTTAATTTTTTTAAAAAAAATTAACTATTGTTTATAAACAATTTCTTAAGAATTATTAATTTAAATTAGTTAAAATTTTAGTATAATTTAAATTAATGTATATATGTATTATTTATAGTAAAATTTTTAACCAATTTGAATTACTAAGTATCAAGAAAAGTATATTTATAGTTTAAGAAAATTTAATCAAATTTATATAAATCATTACTAATTAATAGTAATTATAATCATTTATAATCATTATATATCTATAATTATTATATATAGTAATTTATAACAATTAATCTATATATATCAATTATTTTCAATTAATATATATTAATTAAATGCTATATATTGATATATATCTGCTTAAAAATCTTATTAATTATTTAATTTTAAGATATATTTAGATATTATATATTGTTATTTTAAGAAAAAGTGTTCAGAATATATAAGTATACAAACAAGAAATGATTTTACTTTTCCCACTAATCCTTGATTTCAAAATAAAAAAAAATAAAATATAAGAATAATAGAAAAACAGGCTAACAAACACCCTTTAAATGATTAACAAAAAAGTTGTATCAGAAAAAAATACATATAGTATAGTAAAGTTTAAAAGACAAAAAAAGCTGTACTAAGATATTAACAAAAAACAACAATATTTTTGACAAAAAAAATAAAAATTTTTGGGAATTAATATTATTTTAAAAAAATGAAAAACAAAACATATAATAATTGTAGCAACAACAAACAGCAACAAACAAATAAGACTTATATCTAATTAAAAAACAGCAAGTATTATTATAGAATTAATAACATAGTACTAACAACATATTAACAAATATTATAAAAGCTTAATTTAGATACTGATTAGCCAAAAAAGGAAAATTTTGATTTAATTTGTTAGAATATAAACTAATAAATAAAAATTACAATACAGATATTATATCCTATATTAGAGAAATAAGTGATAGAACTCAAAAAATGTAGACTGTAGAATTTTGGACCAAGTTCTTAAAACTTTTATACAAAACCCAAGTAATATAGAACATATTACTAAAGAATTAGCAATATATGATTAAAAACATATTACATATCATAATATTCTAGTATATAGTCAAATATTAGAAACCTTAAGATTAGTAAAAACAGACTGACTCAAAGAAAAGATAATTAATGAATAGGCAGAAAAGCTTAAGTTAATAAATATTAATCCAGACTCTTTTGAATACAATACAAACATAAACAAAAAACTAACACATTAAGAAGAAAAAAGAATAAATGATAAACAAGAGCTAGGAATATTAAAAGAACAAATGAAAGGTCTTAGTATTATTATGTTGCATTACTAAACAAGTCAAACTGCTAATAAATTTAAAATACTAAAAAATAATATATTGTAAAAAATAGAAAAAAACAGTGAGAACACAGATATAAAATTAGAAGAACAAAAAAAAGAACTAACTGATAAAGAAACTAGTATCTTATTTTTTACAAGTACAATTGAGCATAGTTGATAGTCTCTAGAAAACAGAATATGTAATAAGAAAAAATTCTTTAAGACAAATATATCAACATATGTTTTATCAGATAAATTTAAAGAAGTAAAAGTAAAATATGTTCAGTAGATCTTAGAAATAATCATCATATTAAAACAATCAAAGAAGTATTTAAAAATAAAAACAATTAGATAGAAGTAAATTTTAATTATAAATATAGTAGAGATATAACAATAAACAAAATTAGAAAAAAAGATAATAAATGGCTTAAACTTATTTCAGAAAAGAATAAGAGTAAAAGCCAAAAAACAGAGCAGCAAGAGAAACACAATACTAAAAAAAGAAAAGAAAAAGATATAAAACAAACAAAAAAAAGATAAAGAACCAAGAAAAAAAAAATAAAATAAAAATAAAAAAAAGAAGAAAAAGAAAGACATTATAAAGGAAAACATTGTAATAGGAAATGATAAAGACAAAGAAAAAGAAAAGAAATTTTATGAGAAAAAATAATTAACTATATGGAATCTATTACCAAATATTAATAAAAAAAAGATAAAATATATGTACAGAAAATTCAAAAACTTGAACATTATATGAGTTAAGAGATCATCATACAAGGCATTGACAATAATAGTAGCAAGCATAGAGAAAGAAGAAAATATTTCATGAGTACTACCACTTGGCAACAACAAATTAGTATATATAACAAATGAAGATGAAGATTATAGCCAAAGAAACAAATAAGGACAGTACACAGCTAAATTGTTAAACATTTCAAAAGAAGTCTTAGAAGAGAGGTAGCAACAGATCTTTGACAGTACTATTATAAATGCTAGTGTTTCTGTTATAATGTCTAAAAAACAAAGATGTAACAGAAATGAAAATCAAAAGAAGTTTGCAATAATCACTTTTGCAAATGCTCTAGTAGCAGAAGAAGCTCAAACAACACCAATATAGTATAATAATCACTAAGTAAGTTAGAAAAATCCTAGAAGAAAGAAACTACAAAAAAGAGATAAATTAAAAGACAAAAAACAAGAAAGATCAAAAGTAAATAACAAATGACAAGAGGTGTCAAGAATCAGAAACATAATGCAAAAAAAGCAAAATAAGAGATATAATGAAATAAATTTAAACCTTCAAATACAAAATATAAAAGAATGGTTAGAAGACAAAAATGCCAATATAAAAGTAAAAGAAAATAATCTAAAGGAAAAAAAAACCAAAACAGTTCTGTAAGATCAAGCAAAAACAGTACAAATAGAAGATGTTTTGTGCCAAATTTTAGATAAACTAGACAAAATAGAGAAAATATAACTAGGTACAAAAAGTGGCCTAGCTGATTACTTTTAGGAATGCCACAGTTAAACTAATGAATATAAACAAGAAGATTAAAGAGTTTTTGTAAATTGAAAAGGAGGTGTTTAAAGAAAGAAAAGAAGTAAAAACTCCTTGTCAAGAAGAAGAAATATGTAGTAGAGAAGAAAAAAACTTAAAAGTACAGAGACAAAACAAAGATTACTAAAAGAAAGATAAAAAGAAAAAAAAAAAGAAAATAAAACTAGCATATCATAATGTGAATAGACTCAAGACCAAAGATTGAAAATTGGAAAATCTGCTCAGCTGGGCAGAAGAAAAGGAAATTACAATATTAGGAATTACAGAAATAAATCTTATAGAAAGAAAAGAAAAATTTCTAATATATGTAATAAGCAAAAAATATGTAGGATTTTGAACAAATGCAACAGAGAATAAAAAGAAAGATTCAAATATAAGAATTATGATAGATGAACAATAGGAAAAGCATATAGGTGCAGTTAAGAAAATAAGTAAATATATGATAGAGATAACACTATTCTTTAAATTGTTGCATACAAATTTGTTTGCATCTTTTTTTTAAAAATTAATTTGTATAATAAAATTTTAACAATTAATTTTAGCAATATACTTTCTAAATAAAAAACATTTTTAAAATTCTATTTTATAAA
>CAJVQA010002795.1:0-21044 GCA_910591915.1 Cetraspora pellucida | reverse complement strand
TTTTTCTGCATATGTTGTATTTGTTTGTTTACCTTTGTTTGTTTGTTGTGCATTCTATCTATTACTAAATTTGTACGCATCCTTATTTGTTTACTTCTGCTTTTAGTCACGTGTATCTATTTGTTGTTTTCAAGGTCAACGACAATTCCTACAAAAATTTCAAAAAATTTCCAAGAAGTTTTGTTTTCGCCAAGTTTCTGTTCTAGTGCCTTTCAGTTCTTTTTAGTTGCTGTGTCTCTATACTATTTCTATGTATTTTATCTTTTTGCTTCTTTTTTCTTATGACTCTTTCGTGGGTTTTCTATATTGTTTTGGTGTTATCATTGATTGTGTATTTTTTTTTTCAAATTTGTACAAAAGGATCAGTGAAAAGAGTTTTTGATTTTTTTAAATAATTATTATATTTAATATTATATAAAGCTTATATTTTATTAAAAACAATTCAATCAAAACTGAAATGACAAAAAAAATTTTCTATATATCAGATATTTTGATTTTTTTGTTATTAAATTTATTTTAATATATAATTTATTATATTTTTTACCAGATCTTATATTTTGATACTTGTTATATTTTTAATCAATTTATCTTTTACTAAAATCTCCAATCTTGTCTTATTATTAATTTTTTTTTGATGTTAAGGTAACCTCTTTGGTTTTTTAACTTTTATTAATCACTTATTGGTAATGTGATTCTATAAACTACTACAGAAAAAAGTACAATTGACTATATATGTAGCTTTTTATATTACCTATTTAAGAAGTTCACCTAAAGGTTTCTTACCTATTGTTATATTTAACACTTTTGCTTGGGTGTTCATTTTACTTTAAACTCTTTGAACCTGTAATCTGTGTTAACTCACTAGGTCATACCTAGATATTCAAATTATTGTCTCAATTTTAGGACTAATTTATCTTTAAGCTAAATCTTCTCAAAGCCTTCTATACCTATTTTTATAGCTGATCTAAATACTATTATAACAAAACCAACACTTATAGTTAGAGTTATATTATTTAACTACTATGCTTTTGTAGAATTTACACAGATCCTAGCATCTACTTCATAGCATAACCCTGGTACTTTAGTATACTCCTGCCTTTTGTTCAGTCTTTTTATCAAACTTCCAATCCAGATAGTCTATATAAGACTACAACCAATCTATCAGTATATCAGATTAGTCTGATATTCTTTTCTCTAATTCATTTTGGTAGCCTAGTTGGTAATACCTTTGAGACTTCCAACCCAGAGGTTTTTGAATGTCTAGCTACTATAACTAGGTACTATAACCTTAGTATCTATTTTTTTAGTCTAGTTTTTACAATAAGGCTGTTAATGATTTAGCTATTTCTCTATTCAGATCTTCTAAATAAACTTCTTGTTATCTAATTTTAACAGATTTATATAGTTACAAGAACTTATTTAGTATTTGTATCATCTGATTTGTCAGTTTGCATTTCTTTGTATAACAAATTACACAGATGCTTTATAACCTGCCAGTTATGCTAATGCAATCACTATTACAGATATCCTAACCCAATCATTAATAACAGTTGCTGTAATATAAATATTACATAAATAATTATCTAAATTTTTATTGTTGATAGGATTTGAACACCCAATTTACTACTTGAAGAGTAACAACCTGATCGCTTCACTAGGTTGCCATATCCTTTCTTGTCTTATTGTTATATTTTTTTCAAGACATATGTACTTATGTTTTATTTATATTACAGATTTTTTTAAAATAGAACTAATAAATAATCTTAATTTAAAAAGATTAATAATATTAATTTTAATAAAGGTAAGCTAAATTGCTAACTTTTTAATAAAAATTTCTTGAAAAAAAGTAATAAAGAAATTTTTTGAAACATTAACTATAATAACTTGAGAAATTTATATTATATAGAATAGCATATATATTCAACTAGGCTTTTATCTTTATTATTGCTCAGATATAACTTAACAAATACTTTCTTAATTAAATTCAAAGTTATTTTTTTAATAACTTTATAGACTTTTACTGAAAAACCAAACTCATAAAAAGTTTTTTTTTTAACTTTTTTTTATATAACTCATATACAATTTGAAACTCTTAAACCTAGATGCTATATAGCAAAGCTTTGTTAAATATAAATATACTAACTATATAATATTTATAAGTAAGTATATACAAAAAAAGTTAATATAAAAGATTATTGAAAAGAGTTAATTTTTTTTGATATTAAGATAACCTTTTTGGTCTTAACTTTTATTAATAACTTTTTTGATAATGTGATTTTATAAACTACTACAAGAGAGTGTACAATTGGTTATATATATAAGTTTTTTATATTATCTATTTAAGAAGTTTATCTAAAAGTTTCTTACCAATTGCTGTATTTAACTCCCTTGCTTAGAAGTTTCACTTTAAACTCTCTAAATCTGTAATCTGTATTAACTTACTAGGTTATATTCAGCTATTTAGATTATTGTCTTAACTTTAGAATTATTTTATTTTTAAGATAAACTCTTCAGAGTCTTTTATACTCATTTTTATAACTAATCTAGATATTACTATAGCAGAACCAATACTTATAATCAAAGTTATATTATTTAACTTCTATGCCTTTGTAGAGTTTACACAAACTCCAATATTTACTTTATAATATAACCTTAGTACTTTAGTATATTCCTGTCTTTTGTTTAGTTTTTTGTTCAAACTTCTAATCCAAATAGCTCATGTAAAACTATGATCAGTTTATCAATATATTAGATTAGCCTAATATTCTTTTTCTTTAGTTTGTTCTAATAGCCTAGTTAGTAGTATCTTTGAGACTTCTAATCTAGAACTTTTTGCCTATCTAAGTACTATGACTAGGTACTATAACCTTAGTATTTATTTCTTTAGACTAGTCTTTACAGTAGAGCCATTAAAGATCTGGCTATCTCTTTATTCAGGTTTTTCTAAATAAACTTTTTGTTATTCAATTTTAATAAATTTACATAGTTACAAGAACTTATTTAGTGTTTGCATTACCCAATTTGTCAATTTGCATTCTTCTGTATAATTAGTTATATAAATGCTTTATGACTGCCAGTCATGCTAATATGACTACTATTATAAATTCTAACTCAATCATTAGTAACTGTTGTTATAATACAAATATTATATAAATGATTATCCAAATTTTTGCTGTTAGTGAGATTTGAACACCCAACTTATTACTTAAGAGATTGATAATCTAATTACTTTACTAGATCATTACACCACTATTAAGAAAAGTTGTATTATTATTGATATTTATAATTTGCTATTATTATTATTATAAAGTTCTTTATTTATTATTAGTTTAAATATATTTGTTATTATATTTAAAAGTAAATTGTACTATTTTAAAATTATATATAAATTTAATAATAATTCTTTTTTATATTTAAATTTATAAAAACTATATTAAGTAAACTAATTTGAATTATTAAATAAAAGTTGTAAAGTAGATCTTTCAAATTCTAATAATAACAAAATTATAGATTAAAATTGAATAAAAACTTATTAAGATATAAATTTTTAAATATTGGATTATAAAATTATATAATAAAATTAACTTATAGACTTATATAAATTAACCAATCAAATAAAACTCTTTCCTATAGATTATCAAAACAAACAAAATTAACAAAAAATTAAAACCAATATTACAAGTTCTCTTTAATAATATAGCTTTTTTTTAAGTAGCTAGTTTTGGTCTAGTTACTAGTGCAAAATTGGCAACCCTAGTAAAGAGTGAACAATTTTTGTTTATTTATTTTTTCTGATTTGTACAGACTAATCAACTCAGACTGCCCTTCTTAAAGTACCAAGAAGGCTATAGATTTTGTTTAGTCAATATGTTTTCTTTTTTTATTTTAATATAAAATTTACTTCTATTAAAGCCAAACTATTTGAAAAACTTTGAGTCAGTTATGAAAATTTTTTCTAACAAAAATAGAACATCACACTATTCTAGAAAAATTGTAAAGCACATGTGATTAATCAAAACAGTAAATATTAAAAACAAACAAGCAGCCACATTTCAGATATAGAAATTTACAACAATCAGCAAAAGAAACAACAAACATCAAGTCATGTATAAAACTAAATTAGAAAATAGATAGTCAAACAGCAAAAATACAAAAATAGATCAAATGAATAAAGTAATCAAATAGAGATAATCAACAAACAAAGCCTAATTCAGCAGGTGCAAGGAATGGGTAACAAACTGCATAGATACTTAAACTGCAGTGAATTAAATTGCATCCTGAAAACATTCATAACTAAAGAACCAAGTAACTTAGAAACTATAACAAAAAACTTAGCTCTTGGTAATCACCAAAAAATTACAACTAAAGATCTTCTACTATACAATCAAATACTTGAAGCTCTGAAATATGCATCTGAAAAGACTAAAACAGTATCAAAGAAAACTATTGAGGAATGGGCCAGTAAAATTAAGATAGCAAGTCAAAATCTAAACTTAGTTGATTATATGTTAAGTTTAAACAAAGAGTAAATAAAAAAAGGAAAGAGCAAGATAGAGGGGATTGAAGAAAATAATAAAAATGAAGAAAATTATTCTAGTATAATATCAAAGAAAAGATGACAAGCAGAAGATACAATGATGACAGATACAAAAGTAAACAAGAGCATAGAGCAAATAGAAACATCTAACACAAAAGAGTATCAAGTAGTAGCACAACAAACAGAACTAACAGGTAGAAACAAGAAGCTACTAGTAAGTAAAAATAACTATATAGAAGTGTCAAATAAAAAAGAGCACAAGAAGAGCCTAGAAACCTTGCAAGAAATTATAATCCAAAATGTCAAAAAAACAGCCAAGCAGAAAGAGTTAGAAATCAAACCAGTAGCAACATGGTTAGAAGACAGCCTCTGGTCATCTAAAAACAGAACCTGTGACAAGAGTGCTTCCTTTAAAGCAAAAATCCTATTCTTTAAAGTTCTAGAAGAAACTAAAGAATATCGAATCAATGATATGAAGTAAGTTCTTAGAGAAAATGAATATATCAAGACAATTGAAAAAGAATTTCAAAACAGTAATAGCTGGATGGTTGTTGATTTTGATTGTGAATACAGCAGAAGAACATTAAGCAAGCACATTAAAGAAAAAGAAAGAGACTGGTGCAATCTTATTTCAGAAGAGGTTAAAATTCCAGAAAGGAAATCCAATGTATATTATAAAGAAAGTAAAAGAAGTAATAAAACCAAAATACAAAGAAGAATACCAAGTAGGCTTAAGTTCACAAAGAGAGAAAATCAACTTACACCTTAAGAAAAAAGTAGAAAAACCTAGCTCTAGCAAAAAGAGAAAAGAAAAGATAGAAATTACAAGATATTTGACAATTTGGAACTTGCTAGTAAATGTCAAGTATGAAGAAATAGAGTATATGTACAGAAGCCTTGGCAACATATATATAGTAAAAGTCAAAAGATCGAAATTCAAGGCACTGGCAATAATTAAGGTTACGAGCAGTAACAATGAATACACCCTATAGTCATTACCATTAGATAATAACATGTTAGTTTGAGTAACTCAAGGAGAAGAGCTGCTAATCTTTCAATATACAAATATTTATAACCCTTTTCATATTTTACAATAAGAGCCAAATTCTGTCAAACTTCCTATAAGACACTTTATTAAAAATATCTGCAAAGCTCATATATTAGCAATGTGGTCATCACAAAAAAGAAACAATAAATGGGCTCATATCAATCATTATATAAACTAGAAATTTACATGGTTATATCTTAATCATAATCAAAAACCTTCATCAAATTTTACTAGCTTTAAGCTTAATCAATCAAAAGCCTTCAAAGTTAAAATGCTACTCAATGAACTACCAACACACTTCTTCTTTCACAATATCTATCTATCTATTTTTATAAATCCTAACTGCTTTCGATGTAATCTCTTTGACTCTCACTCACATTGGCTAACATGCTCTAACTCTTCTCTTATTACAAACATTATCAACTTTTCAGTTTAGCATATTCTATCTAAAGCAGATCTTAACTTATCTACTAGCCAGCTATATGAACTCATTCGTAAAATTCAAAACCATCCCTCATTTGACTAAATACTATTTCAAGCAAACTCTTTCTATTTGGACCTAACTCTTAAAAGCCTTATACCCAAAGCTCTAATTGAAACAATTTATAATTACAATATACCTACTAAAATAGCTTCACAAACTATTATTCAAACACTTCTTGATATTAATAATCAAATCTATAACCAAATATAGAAACCTTACTGTATTGACTTCTCTAATTGGAAAAAAAATAATAACATTACATCTCTTCAAACTTTTAACAATCACAATACTTTACAACAAACACAACAAATTAGACATTACAAAAGATCATATACAAACTATACATACTCATGTCTATATAGAATAGCAGATCAATTACACTTACATCCTAATATCTGCCTACTGATTGAACAGACTATTAGGAAAATCAATATATGGTCGACACTCTGAATTAATCATAACGCATCTTATAATCATATTCTAACATTACAAATCTAGATGGGCCTTGACCACCATAGTCGGTTTAGGTCACAGATAAAGTCATCTGAGCTTTAATTCTTGCATGTAGTTTTTATTTTGTATTTTACAATCTTAGTATAACTTTAATATATAGTATATTAATATGTATAACTAAAATTACTAATAAAGATATGAGCAAGGTCTCACTTTAACACCAAAAAAAAAAAAAAAACTCAAGAAGAAGAAAATTATAAACAAAGAAACAGATGAAGTCTTTATACAGCCAAACTACTAGAACTTTCCAAAGAAGCTTTAGAGGTGTTGCTTCTGTAAAGTTTAAAAAGTAAAGGTGCAAAATCAGCATATATTCCTACAAACAGGAATGTAACCCCAAAAGATTTGCAATAATTATATTTCAAGTCAAGAATTAGAAGCAGCACAGTTTAAACTGATAAGGTACAACAATTATACAGTTTTTTGTGAAGACTACAGGGTTAAAAGAAAAATAAAAGAGAAAATAAGAACATTTAACAGCAATTACGATGATAAGTGGAAAGAAAACAATACTTAGAAAAGAGAATACAAATATGAAAAAAGAAGGAAAAAAATGAAAAATCAAAAAAAAGAAAACAAAATAGTGCAAAAAGGTAACACAGAGGCATCAACAAAAAAGTTATTGTTAAGAATACTTAGCAAACTTGACAAATTAGAAGTGCAGAAAGAGAATAATAGCATGGTAGTAAAATGGAAAGTGGCAAACCACTTCTAATAGTTGCTGAAGTTAACTTAAAGTTAACAAATATAGAGATATGCTTCTCTTCACAAGTTCAAGTAGTTGAAACAGAAATAATACAAAAAAACATTCTATATCTAAGAGAAAACTTTAAAAAAGATGAAGTAGAGCTACTGAATATAGATAATAGTAAAGAAAAAGGAAAACAAATAGATAAAAATAATTCTTAGCAAGAGACTAGAAATATGCAACATAGAATTCATACAGGAAGAATTTATGAAAATGAAAAGATAGAGCTTAAACTAGCAATACACAACATTAATAGCCTTAAAGCAAATAATCAAAAAATAGAAGCATTATATGAATGGATAATAGATAATGAACTTGATATTATAAGACTCTCAGAAACAAATATCTTAGCTAAAGAGTAATTTTTTCTAACAAAAAATTTAGAAGGATATAAAAGTTTTTGGACAAATGCATGTTTAGACAAAAGAAAGGTTTAGGTGTAGATTTGCTAATTAGCAATCAGTGGGAAAAACACTTGAGACAGATAAACAGAGTAAATAAGTATATAATCTTAGCTAGTTTTATGTTTAAACAGCTAGAGATTATAGTTATAATGACTTACTTGCCACCAAATAATAAAGAAAAACAAAGACAAATTTAAAGAACAATTATAGACAAATATATTAAGAGACTTAAAAGAACACAAATAGTGATTATGGGTAATTTTAACAGTGTAGTAGACATTAACTTAGATAAATTGACAAAATCAAGAAAAAATCAACTAAAACCAAATCCATTGTTGGGTAGGCTTGAAAGACAAGAATTTAGAGATGTATTTAGATTAATTAATCTAGAATCAAAAGAATTCTCATGGTCAAGTTAAGGTTTAGGTTCAAGAATTGATTATATTTGGGTTATAAAAGAACTAGCAAACAGTCTTTACGAAGCAGAAATTTAGCTAATGGATATATGTACAAACAGTGATCATAATGCAGTAGTAGCAAAAATAGAGTTGGATCACTTGATTACATCATACAGTGCAGCAGAAATTAAAAGAGAAAACATCAAAAGAACAGTAATTATGTATAACAAAGCAACTGAAGAAAATTGGAATAACTATAAGCAAAATCCCGACAAGCAACTAGAAAAGAAAATTTCTATTCAAGATTTGGAGAGGTTTTCCTAATTAGAAGAAAACATTAGAAATAATGAGAACATAAATAAATAGTGAGATGCAATCAGCAATAACATTATTACAATAGCATACAGATACCTTCCAAAAAAGAAAATATCAAATACAGTATTTAACAAAAGAAAGAAAACAAAAAAAGTGCAATTGGAAAAAACACTTACCCAGTTAGGAAGATGGATAAATATTGGAAGGAAAAACATCAAACTAGGTTACTTAAAAGACTACATAAAAGACCTAAATAAAGAAATTATTTTCATTAATCAATAGCACAGAACTTACATAGACCTGGTGCAGAAGAGTTGGTCCTATGAACTTATTAAGGATTTAAAAGGCTAGTAGAAGATACTTCATGCAAGAAGGGCCAATGAATTAGACAACCAAAGAAGAAAAGAATTGAAGAAAACATAGGAAAAAGATGCCAAATGATTGATTAAAAGCAAGGCAAAATGCTAATAAGTTTACTAGATAAACCATCAAAAAAAATTAAAATAGATAGACTAATAGAAGAGGTAAAGAGATGAAGAAAATTATTTATAGAATCAACAGAAGTTTTAGAAAAGACAAAAGAATACTACCAAAACCAGTTTAGAGCAAGGCATTTTAACCAAGAAATCTTTAAAGAATGATGGTTAGAAATATACAAACCTAGAAGAACAATAAAAGAAGAATGGTGTCAAGATCTGAAACAAAATATTACAAAAGAAGAATGAAGTAAAATGTTAATAGGCCTTAAAAAGAAAACAGTGCCAGGAATTTTAGGTATTACATATATACTAATCCAAGCAGCAGGACCTAAGTCCCAAGCAATTTTCAGAAATTTTGCAAAAATTTGTATTAAACCAGGCAAAATCTCAGATAAATGAAAGATCTTACAGATATACCCAATTTCTAAAAAAACAGATTGGCATTACAATCTAGATAATATTAGACCAATAGCACTTTTAGAGACCTTTCAGAAGTGTATAACAAAAATTTTAACTAAAAGGTTAACAAAGATCTTCTGTAAAAGAAATATATTTAAAGGACCAAACTTCACAGAACTGCCAGGAAACTCAACTGAGAAGCTAGTACACATTATAAATGCAATAATGGAAAATGCTAAAAAGAATAACAATGAACTATGATTAGTTCTGCAAGATATGAAAAAGGCTTTTGATTCAGTATTACTAATTGCTTTAAAAAAAGCAATAGAAAGAATTAAGTTGCTAAAAAAAATGATCTTAATGATATTAAATTTATTTCAAGACAGAAAATCTAAAATAATTACACATTGGGAACACACAGAGGCATTTGTAATGAATGATAGAATTAAACAAAGAAAGGTACTCTTACTATTAATATAAAAAGTATTCTATAATCCACTACTAAAAAGAATACAGAATGATGTAGGTCTAGGTTATACAACAGTAGTAGCAATTCCAAATGACAACAAGCTAAACTACACAACAAAGATGAAATCACATCAGGCAGTAGTGGCATTCGCAGATGATACAACATGGATAGCAAGTAATAAAGAGCAAATGGAGCATACATTACAAATTGCTAAAGATTTCTTTAAGCTCAATGATATTCAGATAAATGGAAAGAAATCAAAACTTATTATAATGAATCCAAGTAAAACGAAAGAAAATAGAAAAGTTAGATTGAATAATGAATAGATTTTTGAAGAAGAAAAAACTAAAATAACAAAATTTTTAGGAATTTGGCTGAATAATAAACTTAATAAAGGCCAAGTGAAAACAAAAGCCAAAGAATTAGTGTGTTTTACAGCAAGATTGCTCAATACCAAAAAGATAACAGGCACTCAAATATCATATATAAACAATATGTGTATAGTGCCAAAGTTGGTATATATGCTTTAGGTATCAAAGCTTTCAAAAAGAGCAATCAATTCTATACAAGGGCCTATAATAGGAGTAGCTAAACACAAGTTAGAAATTGCAAGAACAATAAGCAATAGTGTAATTATTCATAGAAATCTGGAAAACTGCAATGCATTATAGGACCAACTGCTAATTAAACAAATCACAAGTCTGCATGCATGAATTAATTCAGCAGGTCCTGAAGAAAAACTAACAAAAATTAGAATTAATCAGGATTTGCTGCTATTAGAAGCAATAGAAACAAAGAGTCAGGAAAACTCAGTGAAAGTATGCAGCAACTTATAGAAAAACAATTTAGCATATTAGCTAATACTAAGAGCTAAAGAGTTATGAATATCATTTGATTTTAATAATATAGACATAAAAAAAACAGAGAAAAAATTGAAAATTGCAGATGTGTTAGAGGACAAGTTTATATTACAAGTAGCTTTGGCAATAAGAAAGCTCAATATATTCTCAGTAAATCAACTTATTAATAAAAAAGCCAATAAAATGATTTTATGATAGCAGCTCAAACTACTAAGAAAAAAATCGAGCAAAGAAAGACTAGCAAGATAGTTTAAAAGAATCAAAGAAACTATGTTAGAAGACAAAAGTAGTAGATAACTCAAACTGGAATTTATATTACCAGAAGGAAATAAAGAGTTATCATTACAGACAACCTTAAACAGGTACTCAAATGATAACAAAAAAAAAGAATAAATTGTACTAAAGCTATCATAAATAGGAAAAAAAGAAAACCTAATAATTAGGAAGATAGTTGTAAACACATCCAAAAAGGTGCTTACAGAATATTAAAAAGCAAAACTACAAGAAAACAAAACAGGCAAGGTTTTGGAAAAATGTAATGGTTGTAATTTAGATTAAATTAGAGAACAGAAAAGCTGTAAAAGGTGGAATAATAGAGAAGATATTCAAGACTCTCTATCAAGATTTATTAGTAAGAAAAAAGTGCCCAAACTTAAAGTAGAATAAGAAATAATAAGGAAATTAGAATACAATAAGTTAATCAAACCAAGCAAACAGAAAAGTCTAGTCAAAGAAATAGTGTATGAAAATTTAGACATAGAGCTTATTAAAAAACAATAACTTAGTCAAGTACTTAAAGAAAAGCTAGTTCATAAAAACCAAAAAACAAACTAGAAAACAATAAAGAGCTGATTTTCTATACAAATGGATTACTCAAGAAATCAGTAACAGAAAACTTAATAGAGAGTGATCATATGGGAGTAGGATGGGTACAATTAGATAGTAAAGAGGAAAAAGTAATCGACAAAGGTACAATTGGTGCACAAAATTGGTCTTTATTAACAAAATCAGAGTTACTTGCAATCTGGTATATGCTGCTAATAATACTAAGAAAGAAAAAAATCAAGATTTATACCAATAGTGTAGCAGCAATAGCAGGCCTTAACAAAGGTAAAAAGCTAAAGTCAAGTAGACATTGGATCAAAGAAAAGAATTATAACCTTAAGAGAAGTATCCTAGAATTACTTAGTTTAAAAGAATTAGATTTAAATTTAGTTAAAGTAAAAGAACATAGTTGTAACAACTAAAATAATAGAGCAGATAAATTAGCAAAAGAGGGGAGCAAAATAGATAATGCTAATAGAATAATAAAGGTGTCACCTTCAAATTCAAATGTTTCATTCTGCTAGGAGAATTTAGTGATTGAAAGCTTAACAAAAAAGTTCATCAAAAATGTACTAGAACTTAAAGTCAGCAAAATAAAGGTTTACATCAGCAATTCAAAAAACAGAACCAATCTTGAAAAAAGAAGAACATGACTGGTCAACATTATGGCAAAGCATTAAGAGTTAAAGTGAAACAAATTATACAAGTATGAAGAGAAATAGAAAATTAGCAATGCTAATTAAATGTGTAAATAAAAAACTACCTGTACTCAAAACCTTGGCACAAAGATTACTAAATCTATACAAAAACACAATTTGTATACTTTGTAATAAAGATCATGAAGAGGATCAAGACTATCAAGCAACATGCAACAAGCATGAAAAAGGGTGAGATGATATGGAAAATATGTCAATCAATTTGGCATAGACAGTACTTGCAAAAGAAATCTAAAGAAAGATGAGTAAAAAAGAACTTAAAAAACTTTTATAAAGAATTTTAAAAGAAGAAAGGTTAGCAAGCAAATTCAAAATCATCAAAGATCTAATGCAAAGAAAAACCAAAAAGTCAGTACAAGATATTATACAATCTCTAAAGAAAACTAAGAACTTTATAACAGTATTTACAAATTCAGCATGGAACAGGTTCTTTGAAAACATATAGAAAAAACAGTATAATATTATTGCTGATTGGGAAAAATTAGTAAAAATTAAAACCACAATTAAAAAAAGGAAAATAACAAAAAACAAAACCTTTCAAGCAAGAAAGCACAAAAAGAAAAAAAGGCTTTAAATATAGATGAACAAAATCGAGTTATAAAAAAGGAAAAAGTGAAGAATAAGGTTCAAATTCAGGAAACATAGCTTGATTCAGTTTTTAGTTTTGTAAATAGAAATATAAGACTTTTCTTTTAAGGTCTTACTGGCTAGCTTGGTATAGCCTGAGCCAGAAATAAACATCTGGCCTATGTGGCAGACCACTCCTGGGCACTCATAGAAGTAGCTAGGGAATGTCAAACCAAAATTTAAGCCAACTTTGTACAACTTGTATACAAGAATTTTAATAAAGATAATTAGCAAGGCTGTCTAAGTTTAAAAAAAAAATTTAACTAATCAAATTTTTTAATTTTGTATTATATAAGAAATTTTAAATTTTTTTTTTTTTTTTTTAAAGAGAGGTCTATCCTCTATCTCTTTTATTTATAATCAATTATACATATATAAGATGAATATATGTGAAAAAACTATATTATGGGAGATGAGGGTAAGAGCTACTTTACTCTCAACCTATTCTTTGTTAGAATGGTCGATAAACTTCTAGTCTTCGAGAAGATGCATTAAAGAAGTTAGTCCATTGTTTGTGTATTTTACTAGTTTTCTTTCTATAAAAGATGGGGCCAAAGGCTTAGTTTTGTTTAGTATTGGAGTCTGTATTGGGGCTGGGTTTGGAAGAATTGAATCATGACTTGTCTTTCTAGAGACTAGCCAAATTGTTTTGTATATTTCTGTAATAATGTTATGATGTATTAGTGGAGTGTATTTGTGCCTATGGCTGTTTGTATTAAAAAGTGCTAAAGTGTCTCTAATGATAAGTCCTAATAGTATCTGTTTAGTTATATATGTAGTAATAAATGTTTTGACAAAAGCATCCAAGTGCAAACATGGTATTTCCAGTTTTCGTGAAGTTTCATATACTGTTTGTCTAACAAGAATTGAAAACCGTATGTGATTTTGAATGCAAGTTAATAGATGGACAATATTCTCAGAAGCACCTCAACATCTTGGACATAAGTAGTTTAGATATTTTTTCTTATTTCTCCAATGCAGTAGTAGATAAGTTGGAAGTTCTTTCAATAACAGTTTAATCTTGAAATTTTTGATTGCTGAAGATGATAAGTCAGTGTTTAAAGCTAGTGGTTTTTCTCCAAAAGAGATATATTTTAGTATAGAAGTCCAATCAATATTGTTTTGTGATGTATGCCAGCCTGAAATTCATTGTTGACAAAACCATGACAGCTGGTTTGTAATTTGATAAATATGTTTTAGAGTGGTTTTTAGCAGATATCTACAAGGTTTGTTAAGAAGTCTTGAAACAAAGTGGTTGTATAGAAAATGTTGTGGTGCTAGGTCTAATAGGAAAATTATGCCTGTAGTTTCTTTGATTTTTATGTTTTCATCTAGTGTGATGTTGAGTTTCTGATTACATGAGAGTGCTTTTAGGATTAGGAAAAAATATGTGTGTTGCTGCTTGTCAAGTGCAGAATAGTTATGAGGCTTAATAGAAGTTACCAAATTAATATACGTAGTAAAGGTAGGATTGTCTGTACAGATGTTTACTTCTGTGTATAAATTGACTATAGTAAGAATAAAGTTTAGCAAGTTAAGCATTATGCTTATATGTGAAGGCCATTGGTTAGTAAAGCAACCAAAACAGGTGTTGGTGTTTTGTATATAGCATTTTGCTATTATTTGAGAGTTGTTGTTTACTGTTTGTCAGTTGAAGGTTAAGTAGATTGTTGATGTTTTTATCATGAAATTAGTTTCTGTTAATGTTTTTCAGAAGTTAATTGGAGGGTTTTTGAAAGAGCATAAAGGTCTTTCTAATATTGGGTTTACATCTTGTAATTGCTGTCGAGTTATAGTTATTGATTTAATATTGTTTAGTGCTCTTTTAAAATCTGCAATTCTAAGTGGATTTTCTTTTTGCAGTCAATCTGCAGGTTGTATAGTGATGTTGTTACATTAAAGTAGCAATGCTTGGAGTGATAAGATTGATTCCTTAGATTGTAGCCTGTACATATTGAAATTGTGTTATTTGGCTTTAGGATGTAATGTCGAGCTTTGAGAACTTTGTTGTAAGGATTATATATTTTGCCGATAATAGAATTATCCGTAATTATCTAGCCTTTTTCTTTAGGGTTCTATTGAGACAAGGTATAAGAGTTTACATGTAGAAATGTTGATGAAGGATTAATAGAAGCTGCTATTAAGTCTTGAACTATAAGAAACCAGTGTAGACAGTGTCCTCTTGGTATTTTTTTAATGTTGTGATGAAAATTGTTCTATTCTAGGAGCTCTGAGTTGGTTGCATTTAAGAATTGTTCTATGCTAGTGATGTTATGATTGTTCAGCTTTTCTTTGAGGTAAGACACTCTAGAATGATTTAGCAAGATTTGGTTTATTGAGGTTCTAGTAAAGGTTTTGGGATAAGGCCAGTTGTCACTATTTCATGAAGTCTGTAAATTTAAGACATGAAGTGCAAGCACCATCTGGCTAGTTTGTGTATTTAGTTGTGAAGCTGAAAAGACTGGAAGTTGAGTGAGAATAGAAGTATTAGTAAGAGCTAAGTCTTGTAATTGTTGTAGTCATAGCTTTAGAAATGAGAAATCAAAACTATGATGGTTTAAGTTTTTTTGAAGTATTGTTACTAAGGAAGAGAGTTAAGCCTAAGCTAAGTTGCTTAAGGCATAGATGTCTGGGTTAAATAGAAATGAGTTTGGAACTCCTCGAGCCAGTCTTGCTTTATGTTTAACTAAGCTAGTACAGATTTTGTTAAGTGTGTTGACTTTAATATTAGAAAGAAATATGAAGTGCAACCTATAGAGCAAACATGGGAAGATGACACTATTTATTATATAGATTGCTTGCTTTTTTGTTATATGAGTGAATTGTAGCTTTTTTAGATTGATTGTTGCCTCAGCTATAATTTCTTTTTGAACAAGTACTTGTTTTTTGTTGGTAGAGAACTATGCTCCTAGATACTTAAATGGTGTTCCATTAGCGATTACTGTTAATTGTTCGTTTTCAAAAGTTATACTATTATCTGGGTCTTTTGAGTTTGTTGCTAGAATTGACTTAGTAGGATTGACTTTTATATTGGCAAAATTATATAAGGAAGAAGCTGTGTAGAGAATGTTGATAAAAGAAGTTTTGTCAGATGCAATCCACAAGGAGTCATCTATGTATGCCATTACTGAGGTATAAATTTCTTTTGGACGAATAGATGAGATTTTTCCAGTAAATCCCTAATGTTCCATATAAATTCTAGATATAAGAGGGTCATAATAGATCTTCCAAAGAAGTGGTGAGATTGTTTCTCCTTGATCTACTCCATCTTTAACAAAGTAGGATTGAGTTGGTCCTAAACTAGTAATTACTTTGTTAGTATGATAATGAAGCAGGTATAATAGCAAATTGATTGCTTTGTTAGATATGTGTATTCTTTCAAGTGATTTGCATAGCATTAGTATATGAATTGAGTCAAAAGCTTTTGACATATCCTGAGACAAGATTCAGATCTCTTTTTGGTTTATAGTTGTGTCTTCTAAGATGTGAGTAAGTTGAGAAATGGGTTGAAGTATTGATTGGTAAGGAAAAGCTGCAAAATTGTGAGAGAAAAGCACTTGGTTGCAAACTAGAATATCTGTCAAATGATTTGTTAAAATTTTTGTAAAAATTTTTCTAGTATGATCTATTAAAGTAATTGGGTGGGTAGTATTTAGTTCATAATTATATTGTTGTTTTTTAGAAATCAGCCAAATATTAGCCTGTAACCATTGGTTTGAGACTATTTCTTATGTTATGTAGCTGTTAAAGATATTTAGTAGAACTGTAAGAGCTAAGGATGGCAATTGCTGAAGAACTTCATTTGCAATTCCAGAGGGTCCAGTTGCTTTTCCTTTAAGGGCTAGATTTATTGTTTGTATCAGTTCAGTCATTGAAATAAGTAAGAAAAGAGTATTGTAAATATCCTTCTGTATATGCTGAAGTAGAAAGTAGAATGACTTCTATTCTTCCCATAAGGAATTGTTAGAAGGGTTGTTTTTCATCCAGTTTTTGAAGTGGGTGCATACAGTTTCTTTAATCTCCTTTTGATTAGTAATTATATTGTCAGATGTTATAACTTTTTCATAGCTAATTGGTTTTGCTTACCTTTGTAGAATGCTATCTAGCATTCGACTAGTATTGTCTTTAAAGTCAGTGTACTTGCGATTAATATAGAACTTAATGCACTCAGTTTGTTCCTGTTTTTTTTTATAGTTGTGTGCTTGCCAAATTGTATGTTTATGTTGTTTGATTCGATCGATAGTGTTTAACTGTGAATAAGCAAATTCTTCTTAAGTTATAGAAATAATGCTAATTTCTGCTAATGTGGCTGCTTTCGTTAAGTACTGATTGGCCTGGATTATTGTGTCTGCTGCTCTATTTGATAGTTGTTGTAGGCATTTGTTAATATTTTTTAGAGCTGAGTGGAGTTTTGTTGCCTTTGATAACATTGCAAAGAAAGGCTGTAGAGCTGTAAAAGTGTATAGGATATGCTTATTCATTGCTTCTTTTATTTTTGATGCCCAGTGATTCCATGTTCTATCAATATCATCTTTGTTCATGTTTGATGAAGAGGTTTCTTGAGAATTGAATAATATGTTTACCATATTTGCAAATTCATTCCATGTATCTGTTGTAGTTTTTTCATATAGATATATTTTCCTTTTCTTTTTTTTGTTTCTAGGAGCTTTTGGCAAATAGAAATTGGTATGCCATGTTGTGTTTAGTATATGATGGTCACTATTGGTAATATAAGTAGCATCAATTATTGTTGGTAGGTCAAAGGCTAAAAGTATATCTGAAGAAATCCAAAAATCATCTATTTGACTAGTTGAATTAGGACCATGCCAAATAGGTGTTTGTATGTTATGAAAATCTAGTAAGCTAGTTAAGTTGGCAGCATTTAGGTCAGTGAAAATTGAAAGTTGTTTATTTCTGTGCTGAATTGCATTGAAGTCACCTAGGATAATCAAATGCCAGTTTCAAGATCTGGCCTCTGCGACCTAGGAGTGAATTTGAGATTGTGTTTTTCTTAAAAGTAAGAAATGGTTTGAGAGAAGGTATGTTGAAATAATGCAAGATTTGTTATTATTTAGAAAAAAGAAATTAATGCAAATTGCAGTGCCAGGTAGAGTATTGATATTATGAATATAAGGCTGTAGTTGGTTACAAACTAGTAAAGCTGTTCCCAAACTAGCTTCTCTTTGGTTCGAGTTGTATGATAAAAAGTTAGATGTAAATATCTTGTAAAAAGAATTGGTATATGATTTTGCTGCTAAGTCTTTTAATTTAGTTTCAGTTATAGAGATTATATATAGATTTGATTCTACACAGTATCCAATCCAGTTTTGCATTTTTAGTATGTTGTTGATGCCTCTAGTATTGTGTATAGTTATGTTGATTTTTTCATTTAAATTTAATTTAATTTTTTTTGTTTCGTTCTCATCATCTGCTAAGAGCAGATTGTTTATATGATAACTTGTACTCATTAGAGATTCATGTTGTCATCTTCTTCCCTATCTAACATTTGTATATATGTGGTTGTTGTTTGTTTTGGTAAATCAAAGATTTCAAAAGATTGTTCAGATAAGTCTATAAGATCAAAAATATATTCTAGTAAGGAATAATAGGTGAAGTTTTGTCTAAGAGTTTTCATAACTAACTGAATGTTGTGATGTTTTCATACTAGAATATGTATATTTGTAATTTGTTTTTGTTCAAAAGCCAACTGGAGTTGTTCTACTATTGATGGTAATTTGGGCAAGGTTGATCTAACCTCTAACTGTTTTCCTTTTCTTTCTATCTGGATCCAAGACTGGAGTATGGCATGAAAGTAATAGTGCTCCCATAATGCTTTGACTGCTATATTTAGCTCTTTAAAGGTTGATATTAGTAAAGTTAAGTTGACCAAAGTAACTAAATTGGCATCTTTAGGCAGATCTTGAAGATCTGTATAGTTGAAGTTGCAATAAGCTTGTGGTAATGATGATGGGATATTGTAGATTCATAGAACACGTTTAATAAAGGCATTTACTTCTTTTGTGCTTTGTAATAGAAATGTAAAGTTGGACATTTTTAAGTTTGTTGGATCTATAGGTAGTCATCTTTGAGAAATAATATAGTCATTAGGCAGTCTAGTAAAGGAGTAGTCCATGTGTAGTAATCTGATGTGTTCCTTAAAATCATCTTGACTTTTAGGTAAGAAGGGGAATTTCTCTCTTAATCTGGGTATCAAGTCTTGTGAAGTAGAGGGCAAAGGGCCTTTTGGTGCTAGTAGATCAAAGTATTCAGCTGGGATTTGCTGAAAAGTACAGTATTTTTGTAAGATTTCTCTATAGTAAGCTAGCTTTTTCAATTCAGCTCTGTCCACAATAGGAAAGAGATGTTGTATTTTGTTTCTTAAATCTTTATATGAAGCTGGTAGATTTTCACAATTGTCTGCGATATATATGTCTGGTAACTTATCGAAAGAAAATATTAAGTGCAGTGTTCTAACTGCTGGTGTAAGGACCTGGTGGCTTGTAATAGGTAGGTCAAATGGAATCGCTTGAGACAGATAGTCTGGAATGAGCTCTGGTGTATCAGGCAAAGGAATTAGTAGTTTATTTATTAGTTCTGTGATTGCTTTTCTTGTTGTTTCAAAGCTAGATTCTGTTAAATTTTTGCAAAACCAATTAAGTAGAAAATATATTTTGTAATTTCCCATGCATCTAAAAGATTGAAGTTCAAGTTGATTAGGTAATCTAGTACCAGCTTAGTACGCAATAATTCGAAAATTTGGTCTTGGTTTTTTTTGTTAGTAGCTAATACATCATGCTGTTTTTTATATACATCTAGGGCATTAGTAAATAAGTTGTTAAATTCATTCTGATGTTGCGGTCTAATTGCTAAAATTCGAGTGAAGCTTCTAAAGAAGGCTGTGTCTCTATGAAAGAATTTTGCTTTTATTGCTGTTGGAATATGAATAGTGGTTGGTTTTGTTAACAACTTATATCTGATCAGTTCTTTTAAGTTTTGAAGTGAGGTTAGTGCATTTTTGGTTTTTTGTCATGTCCAAATTGTTGCATCAAATGATTTTAGTTTTTCTTGTTTGATTTTTTCTAAAGCTGCCTATGTATGTTTTTTCCATTCTTTTTCTTTGTCTGCTTTGAAATAAGGGTTATGGGTTCTTCTAGTTTTCTCTGGAAGGTTATTAACTAGTGCTTGGCTGTATGATATTTTATTTTGTGGCTGTTCTTCAAGTATTGTATTAGTTGATCGAGTTTCTTCATTGTCATTATTCTTTATGTTTGTTGATATGTGCTCTACTTCCATATTGGGTTGTTGTTCTTAAATGCTGGCATCCAAGTTGGGCTGGGGCATTGTGTTAAATAAGGCTGGGTTGTTTGTTTTTTCCATCTGCATTGGTAAAAGAAGAGCAGCATCTATATTGTTTGGGTTCTAAATCAGGTCTTGCTTAGTTTGGTTGTTCGTGGGAAGATTTGAGATTGTGGTTGTTGTTGTTGTATGTGATGATGTCATTGCCAGATTTTTGGGGGGTATGCTAGAATTTCCATTTTTTTTAATAATTTTTTTTTCGTTAGTATTTTTCTTATTACTTGCTTGTATAGGAATAGCAATTTTGCTATTAGTTTTACACTTCTTCTTATTGTTTTGGTTATTCATAGTTTCTTGAATGAATTGTATTTGCATATACTGTTTAAAGTATTTGTCTTGGGGCTTATTGTTATCTTTACTAGCGTTGGTTTCAGTTGCCAACTTAGTTGGCAACAATGGTAAGAAGGAAACTGAAGTGCAAAAAGCTTTCTTGTGACTTCGTTTAATTCTGTTAAAGTTGTGTTATACTATTTGTTAATGCTAATACTTAGTTAATTAATTAAGATATGTTTTAGTTTAGCTTTTTCACAAAAAATTTTGTTTTTCCAATTTTGCTATAAAATCAGGATTTTTGAGAAAGAGTTCGTTATTATACATTATAAGAAATTTTAATCAATTTAAAAAAACTTTATTATATATATAAGTATATTTTTTTAAAATAATACAATAATTCAAAATTATATTATAAACACAGGTTGAATGAATAAATAAAAGGTAAATAATAGGTAAATAATAGAAAAAAAACTGTCATTATTCTACCCTATATCTGCCAAATAATGGCAGCATAATAGCAGCATAACAGCAGAATAACAGTAAAATAACAGAAGGTTTGTCAATATGAGTAACATAATAGTAACATAATAGCA
>CAJVQA010002794.1:0-21048 GCA_910591915.1 Cetraspora pellucida | reverse complement strand
CTCATGAGTTTCATTATTGGTAGAAGTTTTGTGTAATAGGAGTTGTTGAGATAAAGTATTTGCAAAAGATTCCCAGTCCTCTGTAGACAGTTGAAAATATAGCGATTAATGCCAGTATGTTTATATATAGGTTTGCTATAAGCATATGGAAAAGTCCAGGTAGAAGAAAAAATTAGATGATCACTAGAGATAAAAGTTTGGCTATTATCAAGACTGTAAGAAAGAAGAAATTGTATATTGAATTGGTTAGTCCAGATGTAATCAATATGACTATTGCTAGTATTGTTAGACCAGGTAGAGTGTTTGTTATTGAAGTAAGCTTCAATGTCATACATGTTAGAATTATTAAGAAAATTAATAAGTTTATATTTAGAGAAGGAGCTGTGAGAATTATTCTGTATATTGAAGTCACCAAGAATAATAGAATTAATATAAAGTTGTGAGGCTTGTTGAATCTAGTTGATTACTTTATTTTAGTTTGATAATAGATAGAAGTATTAGTTGATAATAGGTATACTGAAATGATGTGAAGCTTGATATTACTTGAAAGAAGATATCAAGTGCTATGGCACCTCTATGATGGGTATGAATACTGTGAATATAAGGTTTAAGATAGTTGCGAATCATAATAGCAGTGCCTTCTATAGAGGTAGGAGAATTAGACCAGTAGTAAGTAAAAAAGTTATTATTGCAGAAAAAGAGATTAGATTTGTCAAAAATTTTTGTTTTAGTAATGCTTGCAATGGATATGTTATAATTGAAGCAATAATTCTGCCATGCTTCTCTCTTAGTAGAATCATTAAAGCCTCTAATATTATATGTAGCAATAGTTAGGTTAAGATAATGTAATGCTGAATTTGATGAAGGTGGGGAAGAATTATAATTAAAGATTAAAGAATGGTTGTCAAAAAATAAATCAGATGAGATAGAAGTAGAATTAAAGGAGTTAGATTTAAGAGGAAAATTGTAGAATATAGGAAGAAGATAAGAAGCAATGACTATGTGGTTCGGTAAAAGAGTGTTATTAGGAAGGTATATGTGTGTTTCATTATAAGATGAATTAACAGAAAATGTGATACAGGATACTATTTTGTTATTAAAATATTTATCAATGTGTTGAATTAAAGTTTGAATAGTTTGACCATAAGGGAGAAATGGTAAATTGTAATAAAGTTGAAATTTGTTAAAACATGTGTGAAGATCATAGAGGATTAAAGATATTGTAAATGATCTTTCAAAATTGACTTCTACAGAATCAATTACTATATGCTCGGCTCTTACAGCTGAGCAAGGTACTATAGTCTGACCTGTATGTTGGATCTGACCATCATTATCCTGGCCTTCCACATAAATAGGCTTGTCTACCTGTCTACTTATCTCATTTTTCTTACTAACTACAATGGATGTATCTTTTAGTAAGGTGGTGGCTGCTTTAATGTTGGTTGTAAAAGACAAAGTTTTCTAGTTATATGACTATAGCAAGTAGTTAATTGTAATATTAATTAATTTTGAGTAAATATATAGTATTAGTAATGAGATTAATAATAATTATTAGTTAGTATTTTATTTTTATTATGAAATATTTTAAAAACTGTAATTATAATATTTTCTAACTATGATAAATAATATATGAAATATTATATTTATAACACTGTATTATAATCACACCAAGTCATGTGATATATATAGTAAATAGTATAAATCAATTTATTTGCATTGTTAAAAACTTGTTTTACTAGGTTTATGTATATCAAATTCTAGGTCTAACATTTATATATATGCAAATATGATACAAATAATAGATTTTATTTTGATGCAAAAGGAGTTCAAAAATATAGTAAGTACATACATATATAAAAAGAGACATAAATACAAATTATTGTACTTTCTGTTTTTTGCTTTTACTTTGTGGAATGATAAACATAAACTTGTTAGTAGTAGTGTAAAAATAACTATAATAACAAAACAGCAAAGACCAAACTGTATTAATATTGCATTGTATTTTAATATTATTGTAATAGGCTCAGTAAAGCATTAGTTGTTTGCTCAGTAAAAGCTTTAATTGTTCTGAATACAATAATTGACAAAAAACCTTTTTGGCTTGACAAGTTTTTTTTTCTATCTTTGGCAAAGGTAATAGTATTAAATTTTTTCTAATTCATCTTATAAAATAATAAAACAGACTTGTGCAAAGAATAATAACAAACTATACTTTTATTGTATATAGTATTATCAACCTTATGTTAGTATTTTGACATTAATTGGTATTTCTTAATTAAAGTATTGATTGTTCTTCTAAGTTCAATAAGGTAGTAGATATTTAACAAGTGTCTAGTTATTCTTGCTTCCAAAAAAGATAAACTGCTTTATTTCTAATATGTAATTACCTCTAGTAAGCAAATAAAATTAAGTTAGAAAAAAGTGTTAGTAGCTAATTTACACATGTTTTTTAGATTTAAAATTGTCTTTTGACTTCTATTTTTACTAAATTTTGTTTTTTTAACTCTTGTAACTTTAAATAATAACTGTTTACAGTAGTAATCAAGATTTATGAAATCAAATTTGAAAATTTTTAGTAAACTATTTAAAAGTTTGGATGTACAGAATAATAGAATTTATAAAGGACAACACTTGGTTAAGATATCTGGTCTATTATCTTATATTAATAAACAAATAGTATTTGATATTAATGATATCTTTCCTAATTGGCCTATTGCAAAGCATTACATTGCTCAGTAGGGTCATCAAAAAAGTTTTGTTCCAATTAAAATATATAATAAAACTGATAACAATGGTTGTTTAACAAATTTGTATTTCAAATGCAAGGTTGGCAGCACATTTCAACTAAAGAAAACAGTAAATTTGCAAAATTAATATAATAAAGGCTTAAAAAAACTTAATTGTAATTGGCAACTTAATTTGTTATTAGCAACAGGTTTAGTTCATATTACTAGTTTTTGTGATAATCAAATTGAGCACTACTTTCACTTAATATTATGATTTTTAAATCTGTTAATCATCATTTCTCTGATGAGTGCTGTAAGAATATTTATCATTTAGCAGTTAATAGTTGCTGCAATTTATCAACAATATAATTTCTTGTTTTTGCTAAGTATTCTGATAAACTTTTTTTAACATAGGATCTAGCAAATGTTGTAGCTTAACTACAGCATGAACATCATATAGAAGGAAATGATTCATCTAGACTTCTAATTTAGCTTTATGAATATAAAGAGGCAGACCCAAATTAGTATATTAAACTATTAATTAATTTTGTTAGTAGTCAACTTCATGGAATTTTTTGAATAGATTTAAAACAACAAAAAAGATAGATCTGATTTTGTAATAGAATTATTCAGGATAATACAGCACAAACAAATCATTACAAATTTCCTTTGTCTTTTTGTTTTAGTTAATAACTACAATAAGACCAAAATTGCTGCACAGGCTTTAATGCCTAATGAGACAATTAAATTATTTCAATAAGAAATGTAACAACTAGAGGATGCAACTGAAATTTTGCCAAGAGTGCTAATAACAGATGAAGATCTTTCTATAAAACATGTATTTAGTAGTCTTTATAATATAAACCATATTTTTTGTTTATATTATTTAGGTCAGAATATTTTAAAAAACCTTTGAAGCAAACTTGGTGATCATTATACAGAATTTATTTGAGACTTTTATTTAATATAAAATAGTTTAAATAAAAGTGGATTTAAAGCATAATTTGCAAATCTCTTAATTTTATATCCAACTGCATTCTTATATCTTCAAAAACTATTATCTATTAAGAAATTATAAGTGTATGCTTATACATTTAAAACCTCTACTAGTGGAATGCAGTTAACTCAAAGGGTTAAAGAACTTAGCAATTTAATTAAAAGTCTGTAAATAGCACATCAACATTATTACAAGTTATGCAAACAATTCATTAACATCATGAATATGATAATCTTAATTAATGATTTCTTCTATGATCTCAAAATCGAATTAACTACAATAATCAAATTGTATTACAACATGTTTTCTCTTAAATTATTAAACAAATTAATAAATATTTGACATCTAATTTAGCAGCAAAACAACAAAACCAAATTGTTGAATTTACTATATTTAGAGCACAGATAATATTGCTTAGTAATATTGAATTTAATAACCAAGTAAGTAATATGTATCTATATTTAATGATAGGTTTAATATTTAGTAAGGTTTTATTATTCCTTAAATTGCTTAATTTGAGTTGATACTAAGATTTAATACTTAAATTGTAAGAAGTTGTATGCAATAATGATTTTATTGAAAATGTATATAACATTTCAAAATTATACTTATTAACTTTAATTAACAAATATGAATATTCAATTATTTAAAAAGTTTGAAAAGTTATATATTTAACTTTGGCTAGATATATTTATTATGTTGTATTGTTTAAAGATGAATGTTATTCATGTATCTATCTTTTATTAATTAATTATAGAATTGTATTTTGGCACTTTTTTAGTATATTAGTTGATTCAACTTTTATATAGTTTTATATAATGCTATTGCCTATTCAATGGTTTAAGGATAGAGTAACAGAGATTGAACATGTTAAAGAGCCATTTTTAACATCAAATTATAATACTAAATTAATTTCGGCTACATATTAATTAAGTACTGCAACAAAAATAAACTTGCTTCAAGTTGATAATTAGAAAAATTAGTTTCAAGAACATGTAGAAAAAAAGATTAGTCTTAATAAAACAATGAGTTTTGCAAAACAAGCAATGATATTACAAAGTAATAATAAAAATAATTATAAATTAGGCTTTTTTTTAAAAGATTATATCAAAAAAAAGCAACTTGAACTTGAAAAAGAAATACAAAATAGAGAACTTTGAATTTTAAAGAAATGTTATAATGCAAAAGAGGTTGTCGCTATACAAATAAATAATAAACAATTAGTTTTTATTAACAATATTTTAAATCCTACATATTATATTAGAAAAGAAGCATTATGCAAAGAACATATTAAAAGTGCACAAGAAAATTACCAACTTAAAAAAAAATCAGCTAAATCAAGAGCTTGCAGGTTTTGTTATAAACCTAATTATTACCAAAACACATGTTTACAAAAAAATTTTAATTTAGATAAGTAATATATAGACTAGAATTGCTAAATTTATATTTGTAAACAGAAAAAAGTATTGTGTTTTTTTTCTTTTAGTACTGTATTAGAATAGCAATTAGCATTTTTTTTCTAGTGTTTTTTTTTTTTAAGGTTTTAAGTATTAATCTTGTTTTTTTTCTGTATTAAGCTAATAAAACAATCTAAAGATCTTATATTAAAATCAATTTTAAAAGTTAACAATATATAATATAGTTGTTTATTACATCAGATTTAATTTATATAAAGTTGAATTAATATTATATATATATGTATGCATGTATGTATATATGTAGTATTCAAAACAAATTATAACTTTTAAAATTATTAGATCAAATTTGTTCAAACCTAGTTTATTATATAATCTTAATCGATTAACATAGCCATAAGAACTTATCTTAGATTTGCATTACCTGATGCCAGTTTGCATTTATTTGTATAACTCCAATATTATACAAATGCCTTATAACCTGTCAGTTATGCTGATGTGACTGTATTACAGATATCTTATCTCAGCTAATTGATAGAATGCTGTCATCTTAATATTGTCTATATATTACATAGGTGATTATCCAAATTTTTCCTATTAATAGGTTTTGAACTTACTACCTACTACTGAGAGATTGACAACTTATTCACTTCACTAAGTTACTACACTCCAAATAAAATAATTAATTTTTACTTATTATTATTATTTTAATTCAAATTTTTTTTTTTTTATATATATTTATTTTAAGAGTAAGGCCTGGCCTCAGTCTTTATTGAACAATTTGGTATTATATTAATAAAAATGAATTATATAAATTATTACATGGATCTATAGCTAGGACTAATTTATCCTCAGTCCAAAACTCTACTAGAGTAGGCTGTCAGACCTCTTCTAGATTTAGTGTTGCAATGTAAGATGTAGATAGGTTAGTAGTAAAAAAATGGTTGCCTATTTTTTATATTTTATTGCTATTATTTGGTCTGTAGCTAAGTGTTTTGAAGTTGTAATTGTTAGTGTATTTGTTAGTTGGCTATTTTGATATACACTTTGCATCTTTCTGTTCATATTTGTTTGTAAATATTATTTAATATTTTGTGAAGTAGAGTAATAAACATGTTTGGATTAATATTGCTATTTGAAGGTAGGTTATTTGGGATTAAGCCTTATAGTCTAAGAAGGTTGTGTATGCTGTTTGGTATTTAAAAGAGTTGCTGTAGTAATGCTGATGTGTTTTGTAGTTCAATTTTGTTTTTAGTAAGAAATTTGGAAGTAGTTCGTTGAATTACTTGGTTTAAAGATATGGGGTTTGCTATGCATTCAAGTTAGTGAGAATTGTTTTTGATATGTATAATGCAATAATTGCACATAAGGTTGGTGTATGTTTTGAATTTTCTGTAATATAGGTTTAGTAGTATTAATAGCTCATCTAATAGAAATTTGATTTTGAAGCTTTTTAGTTGTAAATATTTGAGATAGGTAGTATGAGTATTGGGTTTGTTGTTGTAGTTAAAAAATTTATGTGTTGAGTCCCAATTAGTGTCTTCTTGGATATTGTCTTAGTGTTTGGTTCTGTTGAGAGCATGCTATTTTGCAGTATTTGTAGCACTTTGTAAATATTAAATAAAATAATGAGTTTTGTTTTCAATTAGTGTATTGTTTCAGATAAGATAGAAGTTATTGTTATCAAGTGCATGTGGTTGAGTGTGCAGTTTGTATTGTTGTGTTTTAGTGGACTGATGTGTTGTTTTGTTATATAAAGAGTAGTTGTCCAAATTCTCTATATGGATACCTTTAATTTTGATGCCTTTGTGAGTGATTATAGTCTGTATTAGTAATTTAAGTAGCCAGTAGTTGTGTTTTTGAAGGGTAAGAGTAGAGTTTGGTATTGGTGCAAAGGGGGAGTTAATGTAGTTAGTTGTTGGCTTGTGGGTCATGTAAATAGTTATTTGGCAGTTCTGTAGAGCTATTACTAGGATTGTTGTAATTCCAATAAGATATGCATATGTTATAAAAGGCCAGTAAGTAATTTGTAATGAGAATGTTATGTTAGTTAATGTAAGAGTCCATGCAAATTAGGCCTGTGACTGTGGTGTATTTGCTTGAATCATAGTTGCATAGAGATAGTTGAAGTTTTTTAGTCTGTAAGTTGATAGTAGTAAGGTGGAATAGTCATATACAAGCAGTGCTTGGTAAGAATATTTGGTAAAGTAAAATTGTTTTGAATAGTTATGGTAGTAGGTAGTTGTAAATTTTGGTAAGTAACTGAGCTAGTAGATAGGTTTCAAGATAATGTTTTCTTTGTTAAATATAATGCAGTCTGTAAATTAAGTTTATGATAATGCTGTATTAGATCATTAATATCTGTTTGAAGAACTTTAGAGCTAGATACTTTGATCACAATGTATTGAAATATAGTAAGTATGATTATGCATTGCTGATAGTATTGGCAGTATAGGAATGTTTGCATTAAAAACATTTAGTAAGTGATGCAGTATACTGTAGTTTATATGGTAGAAGTTGATAATGTTTAATGTATACTATGTTAGTTGTATTGGAGATTTTTTGTATTTTTCCTATGATTGTTGTACTTTTAATTTTGCTAAAAATTCAGGTGCTTCTCTTTAGTGCTATAGAGTTTGTAGTAAATGTGTTGGGGGTAATTGTAGGAATGTATAGTGTAGTAGTTGCATAAAAGGTATGTTGAAGTTTCTGAAACCACTTAGGAATTCTTCTTCTTGGTATTTTTTGTGTTTTGTATGCAATACACTGCCATGAGAGAAGCTGTTTATTTGTGTAATTAGTAAGTTATTCAATAGAATAGATGTTTGCTTTGTTGGTTAGTGGCTTAATTTGTGTTGATTTAGTACAATGTTTGGTTAGTGTATCAATTAAGGTGCCTTTGTATATAGTTGGTATTGGCCAGAGATTAGAAAGGTTTTGGATGTTGATTTCAAATTGGTGTGCTGTTCTGATAGTTTGGGCTATGAGTGTGTTGTGAAACTTGGTAGGTAGTATATAATCTAAGAATGTAGAATGTTGTTAGGTGAGAGTGTTGCTTGTTGAAGGTATTATAATAGAATTTTTATGGATGGGGCTGTTAGTAGGTTGTTTAGTTGTATATAAAGAGAGAAAATATAGTTTTGTGTTTGAATATCTGGTAGGCTACATAGGTTATATATTTGATGATAAAATATTGTAAAGTTGGGTATTGTTAAAGCAAGTCCAGCTTTGTGTTTTGCTACTTGCATGTATGAGTTAGTAATGCTTTGGAAGTTATATTGGTAGACAAATATGTTTAATGTTCTGTATGAAAATTGAGGTATAAGTATAGTATTAATGATATAAATTGCTTGCTTTTTTGTAATCTTTTTGTTTTTTATAGTACTAATGAGGTTGGTAGCCTTAGCAGTAAACTGGTTATAAATGTGTTTGTGGTAACTAAGTAGTATGAACCAACAGCCCAAGTAGTAAAAGATATTCTTTAAAGATATGGTATGTATTATTATATTAGCAATGTTAATTGTTGGATTTGATCTTTGGTATAATTTGTTGCAAGAATTAATTTGGTAGAATTAACTGTAATGTTAGCCATGTTGTAGAAAGATTTAGCAGAGTTAACAATTTGTTAAAGAGTATGTTTGTTAGAAGCTAGCCATAATATGTCATCTATATAGGCTAATACTAAGATGTAATATGTTAGTTGTTATGTGTTAGGTAAAGGTGTTATTGACATATTGTAATTTTGAAATTTAGAATGAATATGAGTTATTAGTAGGTTATAGTATATGCACCAAAGCAGTAGTATGATTGTTTCTCCTTGGTCTATGCTATTCTGTACATAATAGCTAGATGTAAAGCCAAAGTTTGTAATAACTGAGTTGAATAGGTTTTTATATATATTAATTATAAGTTGTTGTATATTGTGAGAAATGTTTATTTGAGTTAGGGCATGTTGGAGTAGTGGAATGTGTACAGAGTCATATAACTTGCTCATATCCTGAGCCAAGAGCCATATTTCTTTGTTTTGTGTTTGTGCTTCTTGTAGTATGTTTGTAAGAATTTGTATGACTTGTGTTGTAGAAGAATAAGTTAAGGCTATGAAGTTGTGTGGATCTAAAATAGGATATTAAGACATTATTTCACTAAGACTGTAAGTAATAATTTTTGTGAAAATTTTTTGAGTATGTTCAAGGAGTGTTATAGGTCTGGTATGGTTAAGTTGACCTGTGAAGGTTGGTTTTTTTGATATTGAATATATTTTGCTTTGTTTCTAAATAGTAGAAATATCTGCAATATTTAAGCATAAATTAAATAAGATTGTTAAAAGTTTAATGATATGAGGGTAGATATGTTTGAGCATTTTATTGGTAATAAGTGTAGGTCCTGGTGCTTTACTATTGGATGAGGTATTTAATATATTAATTATTTCTTGTTAAGTTATTGGATTTGTTATTATGTCATACTATGCTAAAAAGTATATTTATTTTAGAGTTATTTTTATTTTTTCATTGTTCTCAAAGGGCTGGGTTATATGGATTGTATTTGGTCCAGTTTGTAAAATGGTTTTTTATATATTGATGAATTTCTTGTAGTTTAGTTATTATAGAGTTCATAAGTTTTATGTTGTCGAATAATACTGTGTCAGTATGTCTATTGAGTATGCTGTTGATTATTATTGTAGTGTTAGATGTAAAGTTGTTGTAGCATTTTTCAATCTGTTGAGTAATGTACTGGAATAATGCCGGTTTGTTTTTACTTTCACAAGTATAATATAGTGTTTTATAATGCTCTTTCATTATATTAATAGTATTAGAGAGTTGGCTACTATTAATATCCAGCTGAGTAAGAGGTGTAATGGTAATGTTAGTAAGTAATTGGATTGTTTGTATTTATTGGTTTAAATTGTTTAGTAATATAAGGTTAGTTTGAATATTGTTATTGGTATTAGAATAAAGGTTAACAAGAATATGAAGTATGTTAATATAGGTGTTTAGTACTGTATAAGTTTTTGAGACAATAGATAAAAAGTTTTGTAAATAAAAGATAAATAGTATATATGTATTGGCTGCAGTAAGTACTGCATGTTAGATCTAATGCCAGAGTTAATTAACACTTAGTATAAATGCTGTTGTTTCTGTAATTGAGGATAATAGTTAATAACTGATTTGTTAGAATTCTTTTCAAAGTTCATTTGTCATAGTATTATATTTAAATACCTTGTATTTGTATTTTTTGTATTATTTGGTTGGTTTAGTGTATATCTGAAGGTTAGTATGAATAATGTGGTGGTCACTATTAGTGATCCTAGTTGCATAGGTAATAGTAGATATTGTAAATATATATAGAATTTGTTGTGGGATCCAGATTTCATCAATTTGGCTAGAAAGCTCTTTCTATTGCTAGGTAGAAGTATTTGGATAATAAGTATGTACTAGTAAAGTAAAGTTGCATAATATCAGGTATTTGTATAGTATAGAGTGCTGTGGTCTATTAAGGTTCTGGTTAAAGTTTTTCATAATTACTGATATAATGTTTAGTTGTTGTGCTTGTGTGATCCAAGAGATAATTTAGTTTTGTATTTGTTTGTTAGTATTAAAGTTATTAGATAAGTAGGTGGAGATAATACAAAAGTTATTTTTATAAGGTAGGTAAAGGTCAATTGCTATAGCTGTGCCTTAAAGAGTTTGAATATCATGCATATATGTTGTAAGTAATTGGTTTATGAGAATTATTGTTCCAGTACTAGATTCTTTTGGGTGTTAAGGATTGGTAATATTGTTGTTTAATATAAAGCATTTGTAGTTATTGTTATAAAATATATTTTGTGTATATTGAGATTATGTTAGTTTTATTTCAATAAGTGATATAATGTCAAACTGTTGGCTAATGCAATAATCTAGTCATAATTGCCTTTTGGTAATATTATTGTATTCTTGAATATTGTGTGTTGTGATGGTTAAGTGTTGGTGTATAAGTTTGTTGTTGGGTAAAATGATGTTTTGTATTGATATAAAATTAGAAGATGTCCATTACCATTGTATTAATTGTAAGTGGCTCATTTGGTGTTATAGAGAGGTGTTAAATATTTCTCATATTAGTGTAGATAATAATGGTAGGTTAAGTAAAAAGTCTGAAATTGTGCAAATAGTATATTGTTGTCTAAGAGTTTGCATTGTTGGTGTTATCTGTAATTGTAAGGTTATTGGAAAAATGAGTTGTATATTATTTTGAGTTAATACAAAGTTAATATCTTCTATGTTGTCAGGTATAAGGTGGGTGAGCTTGTGTTGTCTGAGTAGATTTATTACTGTTAACATTGTTTTTTTTGCTTTTCAGTTGGAACAAGAGGGTTTGTAATATTAATCTATAATGATGGTAGTTGTTTAAAATAAAAGTGTTGTCAAAGTGTTTTTACAATTTGGATAAGTTGTTAAGATGTTGTAATAGGTAGTATGATGTTGAGTTTAGTAAGCTCTTTACTGTCTGTTGATAAGTCAGGTTTGTTAATAGAGTTTGCTTATATTATGTGTTTAGATATTGGGAATCAAATATGATATCATTGTAAAGCTTCCTCAAGAAATCCTTTTGCTATTGCATTATCAGTTATTGGGTAAGTGTATTGTGAATTAGTGCAAATAAGGTTTGAATTATTAGGCAATAATAGTTTAGTAATAAAGTAATTACTGAGAAGTAGTTTAAATATTAATACTTTTTTAGTTATGTAACTGCCTCAGCTAATAGTATTTTGGATATAGATGAGTTAAATGAAAAAAGACCTTTGACTTTATAATTAAGTTTCTAATATGTAGTAGGTAATGGTTGTTTTGGTGAAGAAAGTTGGAAATAAGAATTTGGGATTACAGTAAAGGTATAGTAGTTAGCAAGTTTGTGTCTAAAATATGAAAAGTATTGTAATAATTGTCCGTTTGTAATTGAAAAATATGTTTTTAGTTTTGAAAAAAGTTCTTGGTATCTTTCTGATAATGTTGAAAGTTTTGTAAAGTAGTTGTCTGTTAGCTTGTCTAATTTAAAAATTTTCCTTAGTGCAGTGACAGTAACTCTTGTATATGACTTTTGTATAATTAGAAATATAAATAGTAAGATTTCTTGAATATGTTCAGAGATTTCATTAGGGTTAATAGTAGAGGTATTAGTTTTTCTTGAAGTGTACTATTAATTGTAACTTAAATAGATGTAGGTGTTTGTTCATTCTTATTTTAGATTTGTAAGAAATCTCTTGCATAGTAAATTGCCTTATAGATTATAAAGGGTATATAGTTAGTAAAGTTGGTGTTTGACAGATATTATAATATGAACATTTGTTTAAATATAGCATTGATAATTTTGCAGGTAGCTGTATCTGTAATTGTAATTTGGTTAGTTTGTTTATAAATAGCCAAAGTATTATTGTATAAATTAGTATATTCTTTTTGGTATACTAAGGTGGTATTTGGATTTTTGATAAAGATAATAAAAAATCTGGTATCAAGATATTTGAATTTGAAAAATATTGCTAATAGAATTGTAAATTGAATTGGTATAGTAATGAGTTTGTGATCAATAAAGTCATGGATTCCAGTTGGTGTTAGGAGTATCTCAGCTATTGCTTTATAGGTTCAGGTTTGTTGATCAAATAATGCATTAATTTTGTTAGTGATTTTGGCATGCAGGATATCTGCCTATTCAGAGTCATTAACATGATAAAACTGAGATATATTGAGCTGTTTTTGTGTGATTTGACTATAGGTTAACTTGGTGGTATTTTGTGTATCAGATATTGTTGACATATATGTTAGTAATGATGTTGTAATATTGTTGGAAGATTCTGGATTAGGTAATCCTTCTGTATTAAGCAGTTGTAGTTTGAGTTGTTTTTTGTTTTAGTATTGACTAGTTGTTGTTTGTGTTGCATTAGCTAATAATTTGCAAGTTCCTGCACTTGTATGTTATAAAAAGGAGAGGCATTTGTTTTTTTCTAGTATGAGACTTGTGTTCAGGCTGAGTAGTATTGTTTGATACATCTAATGTAGTCTGAGTTTGTGTATTATTTACTTTTGTATTTAAAATAAGGTTAAATATTAGATCATTCTCTTGTATAAGATTACTTGTTTGTGATAGTTCTTTATCTATATTAAGTTCTGTAGTCATATTGTAAAATATTACTAGAAGGTCTTTACTATATTTGGATGTCTTATATGTTTTTTGTGCTTTCTCATATAACTGAATAATTAGACTAAAATCACAACTTCATGTATTTCTGAGAAATTTAACACTAATATTTACAGAGTTGATTCTAGTAATTATAAAATTAAAAAATATTGATTAAAAAACTTCTTTGTACTTGTATAACTATTGTGTTAGAAAAGTAATAAGATTAGAAACATAACCAGATTTGGTAAGATTGAATATAAAGAGATATTTGTCAGTGAAGTCAGAAACAAGAAAGGTAATTGTAAAAATGAGTTAAACTGGGTCTTTTATACTAATACTAATAAATTCTTTTGTATATTCAGTAGAAGGGTTAGTAGTTGAAGTTATAGGTGAAGGATTCTTTGAAATAACAGATTTGCTAGTAAAATGAACTAATAAAGAAGAGAAAAAGGTGCTTTAGAAGATTGTTTAGTTCAGAGTTTGTGGTGAAGTAGTTTGTAAATTTTTTACTGTTTTTTTGATATTTTTTGGAAATAACATCTTGTGTTTATATGTTGAGTCAATAAAAATGTAAAGGTTCTTAAGATTGTTTTTGTCAAAATGCAAGTTGTTTTTTGCAGTACTGTTTTCAATGTTTTTACTATTTAGAGTTGCTAGTAAGAGGTTTTTGAGATTAACACAATTTTTAGGTCAAGTTCAATGTGTAGAACATGTTTAATTAAAAATCCAAAGTCAGTTTACTTAGTAGTTATCACTGTATTCTTACTAAAAAGTTTTTTTTATTTTTTGTTCAATTTTGGTAAAATAATTTATGTGAAAAAGTTCACTTTTTTAATCCAAATTTTTTATTAATTTATATAAATTTTTAATAATTAATATATTTTATTATATAATATTTAAAACTTTTTAGATAATGAATTTATTTTAATTCACAAAGATAGAAAAAAATATATAATCAAATAAATGCTACTAAAATAAACTACAATAAATAAAAAGAAAATAGTTATATAAAAATCTTCAATTAAAAATTATATATAAGATAAAAACTATATATCAATAAATCAAATATTGGTTTAATAATTATATAATATAATAATTATAACAATCGCTGATGGAATTATATCATAATATTACAAATTTAAAAGTAGCTTTAATCTTTATTATCCTAATTTCTAATAATTAAAATCAAATAAATTTTTTATTTAAAAGTAAAATTTCTTTTATACAAAATAAAAAAAAAAATATAATAATCTATTATTAGTTTTTGAAATGATTAAGATATATAATAACTAATAAAATTTAATATTTTATAGCAGATATTTTAATTATTTCTGCAACCAGTAATTAGATTTAAATTTTTTTTATTTTATAAAAAATTATCTAGTTATTAAAATAAAAAATGGTTTAAATCAATAATCATTAAAAAAAATTAGATTAAAAAATTAGACTATAAAATTTTTGTTTTTAATAATTTTTTAATTAAGTATTAATTAAAATTACATGAAACTTATACAATAAATAGAGAAATCTTTTTTATAAATTAATAAAATATTATTAAAATTAGATTAACAGTTATTAAGATATTTACATAGAAATATAACTATTTATCAAATTTATTAAAATCCTAAAAATAAAGTTAAATAACTTGCAAATTATGCAAGTATATGATCTAAAAATGATATAGCATAATCATCAAAGAATAAGGATTAATCTAGGATCATCAAAGATATAGGTTAATTAGTATGTTTTGAAGTTATAAACCAAGTCCTTAGGTGTGAAAATATTTTTGTCACTCCACTGTATAACCATCAAAAAGGTTATTGTTAGCATATAAATCATTATTATTAAGTGAATTCTTATCTTCATCAAGAGGTGAATTATCATCATTAGAAGATGATTCATTATCATTAGATTCATCATTGTTGAGAAAAAAGTCATCATTATTAAGAGAAGATTTATTATCACTAGGATAAGATTCATCATCGTTAGGATAAAATTCATCATCATTAGGAATAGATTTATAACCATCAAAGATATGAGGAGATGAAGATTTATAATGGAGAGAAGAAGAGTCATAATTATTAGAAGATTCATCATTGTTAGGAAAAGAGTCATCATTGTTAAGAGAAGATTCATCATTATTAGGAATAGATTTATAACCATCAAAGATATGAGGAGATGAAGATTTATAATGAAGAGAAGAAGAGTCATAATTATTAGGAGATTCATCATTGTTAGGAAAAGAGTCATCATTGTTAAGAGAAGATTCATCATCATTAGGAATAGATTTATAACTATCAAAGATATGAGGAGATGAAGATTTATAATGGAGAGAAGAAGAGTCATAATTATTAGGAGATTCAACATTGTTAGGAAAAGAGTCATCATTGTTAAGAGAAGATTCATCATCGTTAGGATAAGATTCATCATCGTTAGGATAAGAGTTATCATTTCTTGACATTGACTCATCATTATTAGAAGGAAAATCCGCATTACTAGGGGAATTGTTATTTTCAGGTGAATTATCATCTTGATATCCAGGGTTATAAGGGTCATACTCAGGTTCACTGTGAGCTACATGGTAGTATCCAGGATCATAACTAGGAATGGGTACGCTGGTAGTATCCAGGGTCATTACAGGGAACGGGTACACTGTGAGATATACATGGTATCCAGGGTCATTACTGGGAACGGGTACAGGAGGAATAGCAGTATTTATATAAGATTTAGTGGCAGAACGTGTAGAAATAGCAGTATTGGTATAAGTTTAGTGGCAGGACGTGTAGAAATAGCAGTATTGGTATTAAATGTAGTAGGATCAGAGATCACAAATGATGAGAATAACAAATAACTAAGAGTAATGATTAGCTTCATAGTTTAATTATTTATAAGCAAAATAACTATTAATGAAAGAATGAATATAAAATTTGGAAAGCTTAAAATTGACAATTATTCATACTAAAGCTCATTTTTACGCTTATATAGAAATTTAAGATTTAGGAATATTGACAATCCTAAAGGAAGTTTAGAATGCTATATTTACTAATAAGATGGATACGTAACAAAATAATATGTAGCAACTCTAATATAAACAATGCTGTAAAATGTTAATATGTATATACATATGGTTATTTTATTTTATTTATTTTATTTCCTTTTCAGTTAATAAAGATCAAAAGATCGCAATGGAAATTTACCAAACAGGAGGAACCGTCGATGTACACGACTGATCCTTCACTCGGTGTGCAACATATAAAATCATTTTACAATACCATATCATTCCGCTAGTACAAGTTATGATTATAATCCAACACCATTATATTATAATAAAAATGCTGTTGGATTATAATCATAACATGTACTAGCGGAATGATCTGGTACTGTTAAATGATTTTTTTATATGTTGTACACCGGGTGAAGGATCAGTCGTGTAACATCGACGGTTCCTCCTGTTAAATTTACCACTATTTTTTAATTTCCTTATTTGGGGTCAGTTAAAGCAGGGTTAATTTAATATATGATCTACATACTACATAAATTGCATTTTGATATCTGTTTAACTTACCCACCCTAACTGCATCAAAAAGGTAATCCTAAAACTCACTCCACTTTAACCGACCACTTATTTGGGATCAAGTACATCACGAGACATTCTGCTAACCACGACCAATTAAAACAATTTCCATATGCACACTTAGACAAAATTTCAAATTCATGCAAATAATAATATAAGGTGCTGCGCAAGACCAGTACGATTGGCATCAGTAAAGTTTATGCAGCATGTGAGTACTCAGGTATATACAGGATCGACTAGAAGTAAACTCGGGTTTTAAATAAAATAGCTGCGCGATGTTGTTATGCGAAACCAGGAACGATATTTTGTCTCTTATCAAGGAGTGTTCTAGCAATAAATATAATGAAAAATAACTTATGGGTATTCTGTCTTTGCTGCTTTGTGCAAACTCCTAGATTAACACAGAATTCAAGAGTATTGATAACATGTAAATAAGTACAAATGTGCAGGTAAAAATACCAATATTAACATAAATAACGCACAAATAAAGTGCAGATAACGTGTGAATAACAGTGTAACCATGAAACGTTAATCCGAATGCAAAATTTTCGGGACTATCGTCCCGATAGGCCACTTACACTAGATTTGTTATTATCTGACAGACCAATTCTGAACCTACTGATCCAAAAAACCCACCAATTCCGTGATTTTCATCCAACAGATCGCCTACTAAGCTTAGGTTTGACTGTCATTTGATATGCCAATTTACCTACTAAAATCAAAATTTGAAAGAACAAGGTTTACTAACAAGCTTACCAACAGTCTTCATTAAAAACACACTCAAGAGTAGGCAAGGTTGAGACAAAAACTAGACAAAGTCAACTTATCAAAAAAACAAAACTTATCTTGTTTAGAAAACCCTATTTCATCTTTAAATATACTCTAATAATTACTAATTAATACTAATCAAAAACCTAATCAAAAAATTATGTAATTACTTTATTGCTTTAACAAACTCTAACAATATAATTATGTTATTATTGTAACTAATTTTAATAATTATCAGATCAAAAGACTATCCAACTATATAGTCATATCAATAAACTTAATAAATATACTTCATAAATATACAACTTTTATGATAGACTTTATTATTATTAGTCAGGTAGACTGATATTATTATTTTTTTAAATTATATCACACAGATATACAATCAATTACAATACAACTTAATTAATTTTACTTAGTGCTTGATTTAAAACAAAATACTGCTTTAATATTTACATATTTGAGTAGTTAATTTTATTTTTATCAAAAAGGTGTTCTAGCAATAAATACAATAAAAAATAACTTATTTTTTTTTTTTGAACTTTGGTGACAATGCCAGTTGGTTTTTATTAGCCTTAATTTGATATAGTACAAATTTATGGTTACATTTTAGGATCGATTATTACTAGTACTATATACTATCTAATTTAACATCACTGACTCACTTGGTTATCCTTATGGCACCTAAGTGCATGTCTGCTGCATGCTTGCATGCAGTTACCTTGGCATCACTTGCAATCATGGCATACATTAAACTGCTATACAGACAAGGAACCTACCGAACTTAATGTGACATCCCAAATGCCAGAGATACTGTCTTTTATAAATCATATTTATATGTCCCACTCACATGTTTTACCTGGTCTTATTTCTTCTGCTTCCTAATTTAACTATATTTAGTATTACCTTATTTCCCACATTTCCCACCTTTTCATCACTGTATCACTCCCAAATTGGTTCTACTCGGGTAAGTCTAATCCTTATGATCTTCCTATCTTTAGTTTGTCTGTTATTGATTCCTCTAAGATGTTCTGACAATGGTCCAGAATCTACAATGAACCTATATCTTAAGCCAGATTTGCTGCCACCATTGGTCTTTTTGACCAATCTGTATCTCAAGTCAAACCTACTGCCATCATTCCTGCAGATGTTCTAGGTTTTAATGTTATACAGTAACTCGATACTGTATTTAACCTCTAACATGGTGCTTCCTTTTATGATAGAGACAGGGACTTGTTGTACTTACAAACAGAACAATTCTGGTTATACCTAGGAAGTTTTTCCAATCTTAGTGATATCATACTACCATGTATTGCAAGCTCTCAGCTTATTTGACAATACCTGCAAGACAATTCTAATTATACCCAGGGAGTTACATTGACCTCAGTAATGTCATACTACCTTGCAGATCTTATCTTATATTGGTTGGTTGATTCTTAGTCTTGTTTGTCATAGACTTTTATATAGGTATGACCAGAATCTGATTTGGTACTTTTATATTGCACAAGAAGGTTATATGTCTACTTTCAAGATCTTTCCTTCTATAATTAGATTATTTAGCTATATCAGAGGTGTTTTCAATTTTTGGTTAAACCAATCCTTTATCACAGTCTGTCCTCATGTTTATCACTTCTTTAACCATTCCACTTTTGGTTACTTGTCAGACTACTCTCCTAATCAAATTCTCTTCTTGGATCCCAATTAAGACTTATTTGCACAATCCGTTGATTATCCTTTCAAGCAGTACCCCACAAGTTGGGTGCAGGGATGTTGGTACTGCCTATATTGGGAGGTATAAGGATGTTAGTATTGCCCTAGCCTAAAGGACTTACATATACAATCTTTCTATAACCTTCTGTAACAACTGCTTATTATGCATAATGCCTGCATTTCACAATTAGGTCTCCTTTCAGGAATTCCTATTTCTATCCTTGTATTGTACTTGGATTTAATCACAGGGCTTTGCATTCAATTACAGGCTCCTTATTAGGTTACAAAAGCTAAAATCTTTCAATTTGGCCTCCAGCCAGACTCGAACTGTTGCCCTTGAATATAGAGGGTATGGAAGCTTAACTGCTAAGCTATAAGACCCATATTCCAAAAAATAACTTATACTATTTGTAAAATATTATTATTTGATATATAAGAAATTTAGTAATTACTTTATTTAGTTTTTTTTAAAAAAAAAACTTATTATATATGAAGCCTCTAATTTTGTCATACTAATAGTTCATATATATAGTGTAATTTCGGAATCAGCAAGTCTCTCGCTAAATTAATCCAACTCTCGCTTAACCTATGATGGCTAAGTCAAAATAGGCATGTTAGATTTGGCTGGGTAGTTTATCTGTAGGTAAGTACTCTTCTTTTCTCTAGGTCTTTTTTTTAATCTAGTCTTCTACTAACTCTTTGTCTTCTCTTATCTTCTCTTTATCTCCTCTTTATGTCTCAACCCAGGATTACACTACATCGAATCGGGGTTGGAACTTTCTCTATTACGTTAACGGTCTTGTTACGTGACTTGCGGCAAGCGATCAACTTGCAAGTTTAGGGATTTATTTAAATAAACAATAGGAGTAACAATGGGGTTTATGATAGTTTATTAGTTTGTATAGTGTAGACTTTAATTTATTAAGGGTCAGATATTTATTTGTTATTAGGGAATTTGTTGTTAGGAAGGCAGTGAATTATTCTTCTCTCTAGGCAAAAATGCCCTTTATTTATAATAAATGTTTTGTTTACATTTACAGTTAATTTCTTTCATAAATATATTAGATTTCTTATATTCTATATTTTAACTAAGTCTAATAAAACACTAATATTTTATTTAACTCATATGTAAGTGAAGTCAGAGAAGCGACGTAAGTAACATAAGTGACATTTCTGACATGTTCATATGACCTTAGATCGGGTCAAGATTATCGCTTCGATTCGGTCACCTGTGACTCCAAAAATCAGGCTTACAATAGTTATATTGTTACTAATATTTATTCTTTAATTGCTTAAATTTGTTTTATTGTTATGTTTTCTTTTATTGCTACTATTGTATTTTTAATCTTTAAGTTATATATAAACTATTTTTTTTTAATTTTATATTATTTATAATCACTTTACAGTTACTAATATTATTATTGCAGACAATTTTTTTTTTTTTGATAAAAATAATAATTTTTCAGTTCTGTCTTAGATTTAAACCTAAAATACTAATTTAACAATTTGACTGATCACATTTTACTTGTTATTTTTTTTTATTAAATTAATTTTATTTTTATTTAGCTAGTTTGTTTTTAATCTCAATATACAAATTTACAACTTTTATCTTTCTTTAAACTATTCAAATATCTTTTTTTTTTTTTTTTTTTTTATTAAATAATGCTCAAGTAGAAACTTTATTACATATAGAAACATAAGTTCTAA